>JAODAL010006531.1:0-132695 GCA_025379985.1 Phyllomedusa bahiana | reverse complement strand
AAGAAAAAAAATTTTTTCCCCAAATGAAATACCCCTGTAGTTACTAAAAATTTCTGTTTCCTAAAAAGTAAAAGGGGGCTCTTTGAACAAACGGGTCGCCCCAAAAGTGAAAACAGCTTTTTAAAAATTATACTGATAAAAAAAGGGTGGGTTTTGTCCCAATGAAATAAAATACAGTTAAAAAAAAAATTTTTTACCCAAAATAAAAGTACAAGGTGTCCTTGAACAAAACTGGGCTCGCCAAAGTAAAAACAGCTTTTAAAATTTAAACAGAAAGAAAGGTGGGGTTTTGCCCCAATGAAATACCACTGCAGTTACTAGAAAAATTTCTGATCCTAAATAAGTAAAAGGGGCTCTTTGAAAAAAACTGGGCTGCCTAAATAAAAACACTATTTAAAAGTTAAAGGAAAAAAGGGTTTGGGTTTTCACCCATGAAATAAAACCTGCATTTAATAGAAAATGCGTATCCAAAATAAATAAAGTGGCTCTTTTGAAAAAAACGGGGCTGCCCAAATGAAAAACAGCATCTAAAAGTTAAAACGGATAAGAAAAGGTGGTTTTGCATCAATGAAATAAACCTCATTTACTAGAAAATTTCGTATCCTAATACAATCAAGGGTGGCTTTTTGAACAAAACGGGTTGCGCCAAAGTGAAAAACAGTATTTAAAAGTTATACAATAAGAAAAGGTGGGTTTGCACCAAAAAATACCCCCTCAGTTTCAGAAAATTTCTGTACCTAATATATAAAAGGGGGCTTTGAACAAAACTGGGCTGCGCCAAATGAAAAACAGCTATTTAAAGTTAACATAAAAAAGGGGGTTTTTAAACCAAGAAATACCCTGCATTATAAAAATTTCTGTTTCCTAATAAAATACAAGGTGGCTTTTTAAAAAAAGGGGCTGCCCAAAAAGGTAAAATTTTTTTTTTTTTTTTTTTTTTTTTTTTTCAACCCCCAGTTCAGGTTGGGCCAAAAACTGGTAAAAAAAATGCCCTTTCAATGCAGGGCAAAGCCTTTTCCTTTCAAAATCCTGCCTGCGTGTCTTCTGTGTTCGCCTCCCCCCACACCCCCCGCGGCTTTTACTGGGGAGAGCTTTTTAAAAGTTCCTGTCTAACTAACTAACAGCTGAAATTTTCTAATCTACCTATATCAATGTCACAGCAAAGCATAGTTTTCTTTATTTAATAAAGAGAACTTGGGGCCCCTTTAATTAGCGAGCGTATTGAGGAGACCTAGCACACGTCCCCCGCCAGTAAGACCTAAACACTGATGATGAACAGGAAATGCTTTTCTATGCAAAATTAGTTCATGTGATTTTTCCAGCCAATGACAACCATACACATCACAATCATGACTTTGCACACCCAGCTCCCCCTGCTCTATGCTCTAAGCTGATTTGCTGGCCGCCAAAATGACAGGAAGCGCCGAAAATGGCGATAGTAATAGATTATCTGCAGATTCTCAGCTAAAATATCGCGTGCTCGGAAATTTACGATCAACCTAAAAATCGTGCCGATTTCAACTTTGTCGATTATAATCGCTCATCCCTATTGGGCAGATATCTTGTCTAAGTTGCTTCAACAGTATTAGACACACCATGAACTCTAATGTATAAAGCACAAGCTTCAATGTGACCTCTACACAACAGTGGAAGGATCAGAAAATAATATAAAATGACCATTATAAAACTATATTTCAGGATATTTTTCAATATAGATAGTAATATGGATTACTATTATATATATCAAATGATCCAGTCTATTCAAACAGTTAACCACTTGCAATGTTATAATTGATTCTACATATGTTATGGATTTATACTTACAGTGAATTTATTTAGATTTATTTTGAAAGACTTCATCCTCAGTGTTGTCCAACAAAAAAACAAATTTGACAGGTTTGCTGGCATTGTACAAATCTCCCCACTTACATGCCATCTCCAGAGAAAACTCAAACAGATATGAAATAATATTACTAGTAATTGCTATTTTGATGAAAATTCGTGAAAAATTTCAACACTTGACATGGAAAATATTCTTACCCTCCAATGTATTATTATGACAACGTCATGATTTACTTTCTGCTGGGAAATAATTAGTCCTTGTTAGCATTTCACATCTCAAAATAAAAAGACACCGGGTCACTGGAAATAGCAAGCAAAGATATTCCTTGCTAGCTTGTTTATCTACAGTATCTATCTATCTATCTATCTATCTATCTATCTATCTATCTATCTCTCTATCTATCTATCTAACGGAATATATATCCCGGCCAGGGTCCGTGCATGCTTCAGAAGTCCAGACACATTGGACAAACCAAAGGTAAGTGAGTCCTTGGTGAATGAAGGGCTCAAAATCAAGACAAGGGGTCGAGAGTAACAGACATCGACATACGTTATCAGGTTAGTAATGTCTCCAGCCATATCCTCCGCCGGCCTTTTCATTGGAGTAAGCATGGAGCAGGTGGGTGCTTCTACTCCCACGTTCTCACTTAAGGATTTGCCTGGCCTTTTATAAGTCAACAGGTAAGCTGCCAGTGTGGCTACAACCTCAGACTACCTTTAAGTCTAGAGGAGGATACACTGTGGAACCAGCAAGTCTGCTACATCCATCTTTGAGCATTCATATAACTTAAGCATAGTGAGTATTACTTTTATAGTAACAGCTCAATACGAGCAGCCTTTGATTGGTTTATATCCCGTGCATCTGCCTTGACTTGTATTTGAGAAGTTGCAAGGCAACTCTGGGATCTTGGCACACCTTTAATCTCAGCAAGAGACCGAGACAGATCTTCGGGTGTAAATCCTGGGCCTCTGTGTTTTTATAACGCAGCAACATATATATATATATTATATATATATATATATTATATAATCATATATAAATTAGTGACCAGAGTGCAAAGAGTAGTTCCTGTCCGCCACGAGTGATTTGTCCCCAGTAGAGACGTGCCCACCAAAGCTGGCTTCTTGTGGGGGGATCCAATTGTGTCATCTCTTTCAGCAAATACAAGTTTGCTGACTGCATGTATGTACATGCTAATGTCCAGCCATTATGGGTTGGCGACTGCAGATGGGTGGGGTGGCTGTTCCCGCGTCCCAGATATCGTCAGAAACCAATGTCGGGTTTTTTGGCCAGTCCTCTTCGGGCATGGGCTATAAAAAGCCTGCTCTACGAGGTATTCGGGGGGTGGGAGTCACTCTTTCAAGTTGATCAGCATTTGAAGCATGTGAGAGGAGGCTCTTACCCCCCCCAGCCTTTGAGACAAGCAGGTGGCTGCCTTTGAGGATAGACCTGTATACCAGTGGAGCTGGTACACATTGTTGGTGGAGCTGGGCAGTAGCACTAGGCCACGTTAAGTGAGGGAAGGACCGCAGTTAATGTGTTGTCAGTGGGCTTAGACGGCCGAGGATTGATTTTATGTTTGCGGTTCTTTGTTCTCTGTATACTGTGCCCTCAAAAAAGCGGTTGATGCCAGTTTTAAACCGCAGACGCCCTGTGTCCGAGTGCCATTCCAGTTTCTGAATAGTGGGTGATCCCGAAGCAAAGTACCCCCCGGAACGGCCCAAATGTCCGTGCTGGACGAGATTGTGAGTCCTACAATTGGTGAGGATAGCGTGGGGCAAGATTTAAAACCTGGATGCCTAAGTGTGAGAGATGTTGCTCAAATGAAGAGACACAACCCGCAAACAGAACTGATTGCTGAAAAATGCGGAAAAGGACTGCTTGGAGGGAGGACATAGTGGGCCTACCTTGCGGCTTGACGGAGTTGCTGTCCCGCCAGAGAACCTGCAGCAACAAGTGGGTAGATGCCCTGGGGCCGTTTCTTACTGGAAAAACCCCATAGAGCTTATTGTGGCTTGCCCCTTGAGAAACCAGCTAAATTTAAAGTTAAAGATAGGATTCTGTGGTGATGGGTAAAATCCTGAACCGAAGAAGACTGCTGCCCAGTCAGCAGAAGACGGCACCAGGAAGAGTACTCCCTCGCCCCCACAGAGATACCTCCGGAATGGATGGTTGAGCGACAGAGGTACATGGCGATGGCCGATTACCAATGGAAACCTCAGCCTCATCGAACGAGAGCAGCATGCTGAGGTCCCAGCCAAAGAGTGCCAGACAAGAACCCTGAGTTGCGCTGGTGGTGCATTCCACTAATGGTGGATCTGACTGTCGCCAGCAGGTTCTCACACAGTGCACCCCGACACCTACCCTTTTCGAAGACCCGACCGCGGCTGGTAAGATATGGTGGCCAGCAGTTTGTGACCGGTCTGGGGTACTGTGATCCATCTCATCAGGTCATGGTGAAATTATTTGCAGGTGAGTTCATTTCTGGGCCATGTACTTTCCCTATTTCTGGCCGCTTGGAGACGGCAAAGCGTGCCAGGCCAGCAGGTGATTATTCCTGGGAAAATACCCCCTGCAACAGGGTTTGGTAGCTGGGGCACAAAACTGTTTCCCATAGAAACAGAGCTCCTACAAGAGCAGTGAGACTGTGGTGTCTGGACTTGAGAAATCTATCTGACTTAATTTCATTGTCGAACCTCATCTCAACTGTGCCTTAATAAATAAGTACTCAATCCCATTACGCTCTGAGAAGGGAGGGGAATGGTATCCCAGATTCAGCTGCCAGTGAATGCCAAGTCTTGAAATAGCAGCTAAGCAAAAGCAGAAGTACTCAGGATAGCCCTGGTGTGAACACTAGCAGTCTACGAGTTGCTATAGGCAGAGAGGCCCAAGTGCGCCCCTCGTAGGTTGGGGTTAAGAGTGCTAATAGTTGTGATCAGCTAAGAAATGTTTGTTTTGTGATGATACCCCGAGAAGAAATGGTTACCGATCTTGCAGTGTCAGTGCTTGGGATCATACATGCGTTTGAGCCATAGCACGAGGTCCCATCAGCATCTCTTACTGAAAAACTCATGAGTAATGAGTGCACAGGCAGCTTGTGTGTGAGGTGTATCTTTGACAATCCAGTCAGGTAAACATGTGCGTACCCGTGACCCCCAGCACACAGTTGTGAACTGGAAGTGATAACTAGCAAGTTGCATGTCCCTTGTCCTAGAGGTTATGGCTGTATTAGCACAATGTTTTGCAGGTGGGGTATGATTCTGGGGGATTGATAGCAAATCCTAGAGTTGTTCTGTCATCTTCAGTTTCCCGCGGAAGCTAGAATGTGGTTGCCCCTAGCAACAATGCCTCTGCAATCTCCTGTTGATGGGAACCGTGGGAATCTGAGTGCCGCTACAGTGGTGGTAGATGTGTCTGTGACCAGTTTCATAATGGTTCTATACAGTAACCCCAACAAACAAAGGTGTACCTGGTAAGTAGCCTGCAAGTCGCAGGTAATAGCGGGCCGCAGGGAAAGATCGCTCCATTTCTTTGCGACTCGCTGTTGATTCCCCAGAGAGGAGACTTCAATGTTTTCAGTGTGCAGCCTGCAATTGAACTGACTTGACTGAATCCTGGACATGATTCCTCTCCTACAATGTGTGTGTACAGACCAGGTTAATAAGTGTTTGTCCTGTAGATGGATAAGCCAGCAGTTAATTTCGACCTTCTTGGTTTGATGACCAGAGAGATGGTTTGCCTGCTTTAATGGGAAACTCTGCAAGGTGTTGCCTGATAGAGAAACAGCTTCCTCCCAGAAGGTGATTGCTCTCTGCGGTGGCATGAGGGCTCTGCTTACCATGCAAGAGAGACTATTAGTGAGTGAATGTACTGGTTAGTTACCAAAGGGAACAAACACCTCCTAGTGAAAGAGACTCATTTGCATAGGGGAGTAAATGCTGTACTGTGTTCAGTGCTACAGAGTACTGAAGATGATGATTGTTCCAAATGAGAGTGATACGTAAATACGTTTGGAAAATCATAATGAGTACCGAATGCAGAGTTCGTGTTGCAGTCCTGATCATTGATCTATCTGTGATGGAGATCCAAGTGTGACCACTATAAGGGGGGAAGATGAAAAGTCTTACTATGAACTTGGTAGTCCCTCCTGTTAAGAAAATTTCCATGTGTCTTCTATAATTTCCAGTAAGCTCTTACTGCAGTGGTCACAATACTGCAGTGACAGAGAGCAGTGGCTGCTATACCACTACTGAGGTGGTGTTATCACAAACCTAGTGAAGGGGAGGGGAGGCATGTTTAATTCCCCCAGATTGTAAAGAGGAAGCCAGGTCGGAGCGCATGGATAGAATCTTTCCTGCAAGGTACTAGAGGAAATATATCAAGATGAGTTTATGTCCTGTACTGTGGGATGACTTATTATGTGGTGCTGTTGTCCGACCAGATGTCTGCTGCCCCTACTGGTCGGTGAGAAGGTGAAGGACTGAATTACCAATGTTCTGAAAAAAAAACACAGCCAATTTGGTTTAGTTGGAGACACCAGGAAAGAGGTATAGTCTGGCTTCCCTAAAGGTGAAGCAAGATACAGGTAGTGACCACAATAGAAAACGGAGAATTCTCCATTAGAAGAACATGGTTATAAGGGGATGTGAAAAGAAACCATCTCCACCAATTATGCAGAGAGACTGCTGCTAGAAAGCGCCATGTGAACACCGATGTGCACAGGAGAATGTGTCCTCTGTCACTGGTGAGTGTGCCAGGTATAGGTCATATGGTGGACAAGAGTGTCTATAGTGGTTGTCAATCAGTACCTCTAAAATTACTAGCATCATGCTGGTCCGAGATGAAGTCTGCGTATTACAGAATATGCATTGAGTTTTGTGACCCTGTAGTGAAATGTAGCCTGCAAGATGGTCACCACAAGTCAAATACCTCTGTGGCAGGCTGTGAAGCTCAGGTGAGCCATGAACCCTGTAGTCCGGCCAAGGATATGGCACTGGAACAAATGGAAACAGCCATGAAGTGACTTCTCACTGCTGAAAATGCCATGTGTATAGGAGGGACAAGCAAAACAGTCCTTCCAGACCTTACAGAAACTTCACTGGTAAGCGAGGCTGAGGTCATCAGCAGTTGGTTTCCTTGACATGTTGAGATTGTCGGGTGGTGCCCTGTGGCTGGCTGGACCTACAGGATAAGTAGTGAGGCCACAACTGCACAACATAGTGCTAAAGATCAGTCCTACTGCAGTGGAGGAATCATCACTGAGAGGAGGTCATCGCGAGGTAACACCAAGTCCCCCTGTAGCACCAAGTGACAGCCTGGAGACAAGATGCAGAGCTTCAGCGTTTCAGAAAATTTAAGGCTGTACTGATCCTAAGAGACAGGAGATTGTCAGTGGAGACCAAACCTGGTGAGGAAGAGAAGTTTGGGTCTCATAATGATCCATGCAGACCAATAGAGTAGTAGGCTTGGTCTCAGGTGCGCCCCCTTTAGGCTCTGGTGGCGAAAGGTAACCTTGAGGAGGAGGTGCTGTCATTACTGTCCGTCCGGTGCTGCTAGTGTTGTTTGTGGGGACTTAAAACCAGGGGCCTTTTGCTTATAGAAACCCGAATCAGTGAAGAACCCACACAGAGGCACAATGCTAAGTGTACCCTATTTTCGTAAAAGGCTACTAGTTCTGATAGCGCTGATAGTGAATTGTCAGAAAGCCCTGTGAAATGCGCTTGCATACGAGCAGAATTGTGGAGACATTGATTGCAAGTGTGCAAGTTTACCCACTGGTTGTAACAGTGGCTATGACCTGTCAGTTGCTCAGTGGTGGAAGGAGATGCATGGTAGTGAGCCCACAGCTGACCTTGCATGAAAGTGTTGTTCCCCAGTCGCCACGAGGATAATGTAAGATTTCCACAAAGTAGGAAGCTTTGAACCCTGGAGAAGGTACAAGGTGACAAAGTCCTATGTCTGATATCAGGGGGAGGGATAAGTGACAGAGGGCAAGAGTAGTTCGCCTGTCTCATGCCACGAGGTGGAGTTAGTCCCCTGTAAAGACGTGCCACCAAGACTGGCTCTTGTGGGGGGAGCCAATTGTTATCTAGTCAGCAATACTAGGTTGCTGACAGCTGTATGTATCATGGCTAATTATCCAGCCCTTAGGTGTTGGCTATCCCCGGAACAGCTGCAGAAGGGTGGGTGGAGCTGTTCCCACGTCCCCAGATCTCCGATTCCTCTTCGGGTTTTGGGCCAGTGTCCCGGCAGTGGCTATAAAAGCCTGGCTCTCCAGGTAATCGGAATGGGATGTGGTCAGAGCTGCAAAGTCTTGGGTAGCAGCAGTGGAGCTGGTGAGAGGAGCTTCTTATACCCCGCCAGGCTTGAGGCAAGACAGGTGGCTGCCTTGAGGAAGCCTGTATACCAGATGGAGTCTGGTAACAAGTGTTGGTGCGGCTGCGTGCATAGGCATAGCCACCGTTAGTGAGGGGACGCAGCTTTAATGTGTTGTCTTGTGCTAGAACGGAGGCCCGAGATTTATTAATTATAGTTGGTTTCTTTGTGCCTCTGTATACTGGAGCCTCAATAAAGCTGGTTGAGGCCAGTTTCTTAAACCGATGCCCCTGGGGCTCCCGAGTGCATTTCCGTTTCCTGAAAGCGGTGATTCCCGAAGCTAATACCCCCAGGACGGCCCAAGATGGCGGCTGGACATGGAGTCCTATCTATATATTATATATAATAATATATATAATATAGTATATATTCATATATAATATCTAATAAATATACTATATACATAATATAACAGTAAATTCAGTGTCAGACTGAAATACCTACTCTTGAGGCCCGCTCTTCAACCATATGTGTAAGTAATCAGCAATCTCTGTAAGAGGGCATTTACTCAGCGTTACATGCTCATGTTCAATGAGTCCATCGTGGTATTGTGAGGAAAGACACTGTGGACATAAAAAAGTTGGCCGCTCCATCCCATAGAGGTTATTTGTACAAGACTTAGTTCTACATTGACTATTTTTGGCTCTATTTGTCAGTGGTATAATCTTTCCCAGTGGGGACTTCCAAATACTTAGATTACACCAATGAGATCCCCCACAGGAAAAGACATAATACCACCGTAAATGAGCATGATGTACAGTCACCACTACGAGGACAGATGACTTCTTCAAATTAACCTCAATGAAGTAACCCATTGGCTATGTTTTGGTCTCACACAGGGTACCTTTCCCTCAAAGTACCTCTGCCAGATACCTCAAACATGAGTAAGTAATTGCGTCGTGAGTCGATGCCCCTTATTATGCGTAATAAAACACCACTAATCACATGCAAACATCTTCTAAAAAATAAAACACTGTAACAAAGGAATAAAATGGGGATACTAGAATGACAAGAACAAATACTTAACAAGAATTAGTTATACTGTAAAAAATCTCTGTCACCTCACTAGCTGTGGTGTAAAGCTGTAAATAAGCATACCAGCACCTGCTGATAATTCAGTGGGCTCTCAGTGATTGAGCCTGATACATATTCGTCTTACATCATTATTAAAAACAAAACTGTCCCTTAAAAGTCAGTAATATATTAAATGTTATATTCTCCATCTTGGTACATTATGGCTCTGAACCTCAACCTATATCAAAAATCATGGTCCCCAAACCTCTCCCTCCTCTTTATCTACCACACGTATCACAGAGAGTTCTATGTACGTGTAGCTCCTCTCCATGTCACTGTCACTGTCTCTCCACAAATACACATTACTCGTCCTGCAATCACCGCTGCCAGAAGCGGGGTAATCGCCCCAATCAGGATCGGCCCCACTATAGGACAAGACCATAGAAATACACACTTAACCTCTAGTAGTCAAAAATACTTAGTTGTGGAAGGCTCCCATGTATAAAATTTCCTGGTCATCAAAAACAGGTAGAGGAAAGTGATTTCAATGCGATAGTCCAACATGGTTCCCACATTCTTAAACATCACCTTAATTACACCCACGCATACACCAGATACTATCCGCAATACACACTCACACACTATCAGATCCTCTATACCACAACATCAGGGCCCGGACTGGCCCATAGGGCAAAACCGGATGCGTGCCACCGCCTCGCGTTGGCCACTGGGGTCCGGGTAGCGCAGCGACAGTTTTCCCCCCATGGCGGCCCCCCGATGCCGTCGCATGGGCGCGAGCTACAAGGGCCTGCATCATCGCTAATGCGACCTGATCCCATGTGCATGGACTGACACAGGCTCCACTCTGACACAGCGCTGCAAGCACTGCCCGGGTCATAGGACCAAGCCAATGAGCAGACATCACTGGCCGCTCACCTTCAACGCGCAGCGCAATAGCCACTCATACATGCATAACATCCAGGATCTTCCTGATCCCGGCCGGTATCAGCCCCTGGGAGGCCGGCAGCAGGCATGCATACTAGTGATTACCGTCAATGCGCGCCTGCCACCGCGGCCGCCCTCATACTACTGCAAAAACGGCCGCTCTTTAGCAGGAGAATAGGAGAGAATAGACAGACTCAGCAGGTAAGTAATTATTATTATTTTTTTTAACTACTTACTGCCCTGCCTGCCTATTAGTACTGAGGCCCTGACCTGGCTACAACACTGCCCTGCCTGCCCTATAAAACTATGCCCAGCCTGGCTACATACTGTTCCAGCTGTCTCCAGCTGGAGAGCTCCAGCGGCGCCTCTGTTCCTGTGCTACCACAGACAACATTATGGATGAGAAGGTCCTTACCGCCGAAAACGTTCATTACGTCTGAATTTTAAGTCTATTTAAATCAACTGCTGTTTCTGAAAAATACTCTGGTATCATCCTTCTTGCACATTGTCAAAATAAATCACTATCACTGATTGCAATATTGTGGTGTGCTGTGGATCTTTAGTTAATATATCTCACACATATATTGGCTATATACACTACACATGCTCAGCTCACCTTCACACACACTTCGCCCTGCTCTCCAGGTACAGGTAAAAGCTCCGCCCAAGCAGCGGACCTATGGTATGGCGGCTGCTGCTTAGGTACAGGAGAGGAGGGGGGGACAGATGCTGACACACAAAAGCAAGCCTAGTGCTGATTGGCTGAGTCTCAGCTAATGAGTAAAAGGCTTAGTTTCAGCACTGCTCTCCCAGGTTATCTCATAACCTGGAGAACAAGTGCAGAGAGGCTGAGTGTGACGGCGCTGTGGGGCCTGATGTTGCAGATTCTTTTACTCTCCACCAGTAGAGGGGACCCAGCAGTGTCAATGTTAAGGCCTATCGGAGGATCCTCCAACACTCCGGTGGGCCAGTCCAACACTGCGCTTAATGTAGTGGAACCGGAAGCTCGCTGTACGGAGATCTGGTCATCAACTTCCATGTTTCTCCTTCGTCTTCCACCAATTGTACTGCCCCTACTTGCCCGCCTATGTAGTGGAATCTTGGGAACAAATGCTGTTCCCCATTGCCATTCTTCAAATGCCACCAATGGTTACTGGCTTCTAATCTACTCCAGCCTGCAGAGACGTAACTTAAAGTTCTTGATGAAAAAAGTGATAGGGGGCTCCTGACAGTTACCATGTGATATTTCCAATACCGGTGTCTTCTTATGTATGAAAGGGGCCCCGTAGCTGCCTGCTACTCTGCACCCCTATAGCTATGCTGTCCTCATCTTTTACAGTTATGCCATTGAAAGGAATGAATCTATTACTTAGCATCACAATTTTTTTTCTGTGACTCTAGAGCCAAATTGTCTTCACTAAAGCGTTGCTTCCAGTACCATATTTACTCTTACGGAAGTTTACAATTACGGCTTCTCCCTCACCTGTGTCGGTATAAAAATTAACCTGAACATCATCTCCCATTGACTTGAATTGGGTTCAAAATTTGAATTCCAGTTTGACTCGAACATCGAACCGAACTTCTCAAAATTCGAGCTTCGACTCAAATTCGAATTTTTTTAAGTTCACTCATCACTAGTCTATTCCATTAATTAACAGACTGAGTAATGGCCACAACAATTTAAGCTGCACAAACTGAATTGAAAATAAACATAAATCTTGCTAAAACAATCGCTCCTCAGAAAATGATCATCCTTGTTCTTTCTTTTCTCGGCTGCAATCTGAGGTCTGGAAGACATTATAGTTTGAAAAAATCAGGATGTGTAAATAAAATTTTCCAAAATATTTGATAATAGTTCTCATATTTTGGAACTGCATACTATAATTCATAACAACTTTTACACTATTGTTTGATATTTCTTCCTTTTTGTCAGTATCTTAATCCCTATAACCAGGTTGTTAAAGGGGGTTTTCACCATAATTTTTAGCTTCTAACATGTAGGAAAAGATAAATGAAGACTATTTCCAAATACATTGCTGATTTTATTTTGCTTTGTCCAGGAGATAAAAAATGATTTTATCTGCTGCTAGTGTACACAAGTTTCTATTGGTTACCAACCACCTCTCCCTGATCTTTCTCTTATCTGATTGCTCCAGGCTGCACTGTTGACCATGGTGACCGTGGTCACTCCCTGTTGATTCTTATCTCTAGCATGCTAGTTATTTATTTAAACTAATGACAAGCTTTAACCCTTTAGAGTTCTGTAGCAATGTGCATTACAGATTATAAACCTTCTGCACTCATGACACTGTAACAGCGATAGTTAGGAATAGCAGAGTTTATATGCCAATTACTTCCATATAGCCATCAAGAGTCTGACCAGGAAGTGTGAGTCTGAAGCTGGCTTTTGCTCTGTGAAACATTAAAGTGAGACAACCCCTTTAATTCTGCCTTTAAGAACAGATGTTTGGTCATCAACATTTTTAAAGATATTACATACATGTCAGATTATCAAAAATGATCCAGTACTAATGAAACAAGTATATAAAGAATGAAAGGAGAAGGCATGTAATAATGAGTTAATGGAAATTAACTTATTGAAAAAAAATCAGTTATTTTATTAGTTTTATCAGTTGAATTCTAATATCCAAAAAATCTAAATTTGAACGCTGACATTGTGAGTCAAACATATATTAAGATAGCAATTCTCTTCCTGATATCCTGGCTGATTTCTTTACACTTTACCATGATGTTACACACAGAAGCAGTGTGTTTCTGGTATGCTTTAAAAAATATATCCACAGGTGTGTCTCTAACTCAGATGTTGCCAATAAACCTATCAGATGCTTCCATGAGGTCAGACAGTGGCACAATGACGTTCTGGAGGTGGCAAAAACTGGAATAGGCCACAGAGTGGCACAATGACACAGTGTGGAGGTAACGGCAGCAGCAGCATGAGGTCAGACAGTGGCACAATGACATTCTGGAGGTGGCAAAAACTGGAGTAGGCCACAAAGTGGCACAATGACAGAGAGTGGAGGTGACGGCGGCAGCAGCATGAGGTCAGACAGTGGCACAATGACATTCTGGAGGTGGCAAAACAGTAGTAGGCCACAGAGTGGCACAATGACACAGTGTGTAGGTTACGGAGGCAGCTGCAGCAGCAGCATGAGGTCAGACAGTGGCACAATGACATTCTGGAGGTGGCAAAAACAGGAGTAGGCCAAAGAGTGGCAGAATGACACAGTGTGGAGTCGACGGCATCAACATCAGCAGCAGCATAAGGTCAGGCACAATGACACAGTGTGTAGGTCACAGCAGCAGCAGCATGAGGTCAGACAGTGGCACAATGACATTCTGGAGGTGGCAAAAACTGGAGTAGGCCACAGAGTGGCACAATGACAGAGAGTGGAGGTGATGGCGGCAGCAGCATGAGGTCAGACAGTGGCACAATGACATTCTGGAGGTGGCAAAACAGTAGTAGGCCACAGAGTGGCACAATGACAGAGAGTGGAGGTCACAGCAGCAGCAGCATGAGGTCAGAGAGTGGCACAATGACACAGTGTGGAGGGCACGGCAGCAGCAGCATGAGGTCAGGCAGTGGCACAATGACATTCTGGAGGTGGCAAAAACAGGAGTAGGCCACAGAGTGGCACAATGACACAGTGGGTAGGTCACGGCAGCAGCAGCATGAGGTCAGACAGTGGCCAAATGACACAGTGTGTAGGTCACGGCAGCAGCATGAGGTCAGAGAGTGGCACAATGACGTTCTGTAGGTGGCAAAACAGTAGTAGGCCACAGAGTGGCACAATGACAGACACTGGAGGTGACGGCGGCAGCAGCATGAGGTCAGACAGTGGCACAATGACGTTCTGTAGGTGGCAAAAACTGGAGTAGGCCACAGAGTGGCACAATGACACAGTGTGGAGGTAACGGCAGCAGCAGCATGAGGTCAGACAGTGGCACAATGACATTCTGGAGGTGGCAAAAACTGGAGTAGGCCACAGAGTGGCACAATGACAGAGAGTGGAGGTGACAGCGGCAGCAGCATGAGGTCAGACAGTGGCACAATGACATTCTGGAGGTGGAAAAACAGTAGTAGGCCACAGAGTGGCACAATGACACAGTGTGTAGGTTAAGGCAGCAGCCACAGCAGCAGCATGAGGTCAGACAGTGGCACAATGACATTTTGGAGGTGGCAAAAACAGGAGTAGGCCAAAGAGTGGCATAATGACACAGTGTGGAGTCGACGGCATCAACATCAGCAGCAGCATAAGGTCAGACAGTGGCACAAGGACATTCTAGAGGTGGCAATAACAGGAGTAGGCCACAGAGTGGCACAATGACACAGTGTGTAGGTCACGGCAGCAGCCAAAGCCGCATGAGGTCAGACATTGGCACAATGACAGAGTGTGTAGGTCACGGCAGCAGCCACAGCAGCAGCATGAGGTCAGACAGAGCACAATGACATCAGTGTTAGGTCACGGCAGTAGCACATGGAGGTCAGAAGTGGACAATGACATCCTGAGTGGCAAACAGCTGAGTGAGGCCACAGAGTGGCACAATGACACAGTTGTAGGTTACGGAAGCAGCTACAGCAGCAGCAGAGCAGGTGGAAAAATGACATTGTGGGGGGGGAAAAAAACTGGAGTAGGCCACAGAATGGCAAAATGAGAGAGATGGGGGTGGCGGGAAAGGAGCCACAGCATGGGGTCAGAGATGCACAAGCCCCAAAGGGGGATGTCACGGCACCAGCAACAGCAGCAGCAGTATGAGGTCAGACAGTGGCACAACGACAGAGTGTGGAGGTGGGTGGCAATACCAGTCCCTGGTAAAGATGGTTGGTGGCAGATGGAGAAACTGTCAGCAGATGTGGCATCAGGCGGGTGGCGGCATCAGAATAGTGGCTGAGGCAGGTAGTTTGAACTCAGACTCATTTCTCACAGTTTGGGTGAGGTATCATGGCTGATGTAGTCTGACGCCTAAGGCATTGGTGTGTGGAAATCCTGGCCGATCCACGCCTGATTCATCTTAACAAAGGTCAGTCGTTCCACATTTCCCGTGGACAAGCGGGGTCTCCTTGGGGTAACGTTGACCCCGCCGCACTGAACACCCGCTCTGATGCCACACTACTGGCCGGCAGGACAGCTTCTCCATTGCAAACTCGGCAAGTTGCGGCCACACATCCAGTTTGGCTGCCCAGTAGTCCAGCGGATCTTCTAACTGGGGTGGCAGAGTGCTGTCCAAGTAGGCCACCACCTGTTGGTTCAGGGTCTGCTCCAGGTCCTGCTGCTGCTGGCGACTGCCCTCCTCACTAGGCAGGTGAAGGAAGCTGCTCATCAGTGACTCCAGACTTAGGTTGCTGCTGATGGAGCTGGTACTCCTGTCCGCCAGCATCATCAAAAAATTTTTAAAGACCTTTCTCTGTTCATACAGTTGGTCCAACATGTGCAGGCTGGAATTCCAACGGGTGGAAACATCGCATATCAGAGTGTGTTGGGGGAGGCCGTTCTGCCGCTGCAACTCAAGGAGGGTGTTCCTGGCTTTGTAGGAATGGATGAAGTGCATGCACAGTTTCCTGGCCATTTTCAGAATCTTCTGAAGATCGGTGGAAGACTTCAGGAACCTTTTCACAACCAGATTGAACACATGCGCCATGCAGGGCACATGGACCATCCCTCCTCGGTGCAGCGCGGACACCAGAGAAAGCCACACATCGATTTCTTGCTGCATGACGCGGAGCAGTTCCTCCCCTGTGTGACTTCGTTCGCCGAGGCAAGCCAGGTGTAGAACTGCGTGACACCGCTGTGCCCTACACATGTGGTATGATGGAGCAGTACTTGTGGAGGCTGAGATGGTGGTGGTGGTGGAGGAGGAGGAGGCGGACATTGGCGCAGGAGCCGCAGTTTGACAACGTGGAGGAGAAAGCGGCGTCTCCTGTCCAAGTTGTTGGTGTGCCTTGGCAGGAAGCACATTCACCCAGTGGGCCATAAAGGACATGTACTGGCCCTGACCGTAGTTACAGTTCCAGACGTCCGCACTGCCGTGCACCTTGGAACAAATCGATAAGCTAGAGGACTGGCCCACCTTCTGTTCTACATATTTATGAAGTGCTGGTACTGCCTTTTTGGAAAAGAAATTACGGCTTGGAACTCTCCGTCTCGGCTCGGCACAAGCCATTAGTTCTCTGAACGGTGCAGAGTCCACCATTTGGAAAGGGAGGGACTGCAGTACCAACAACTTGGACAGGAGCACGGTCAGCTTCTGCACTTTAGGATGATTGGAGGCATACTGTTGTCTCTTTGCAATCGCCTCGCTGAACGACTGCTGGCGAATGAGTAGCGAGGAGCAGGAGCATCTGGACCGGGAGATGATGGCAAAGAGAAACAGCTTCCTTCTGCAGAG
This sequence comes from Phyllomedusa bahiana, assembly GCA_025379985.1. Taxonomy (NCBI): domain Eukaryota; kingdom Metazoa; phylum Chordata; class Amphibia; order Anura; family Hylidae; genus Phyllomedusa; species Phyllomedusa bahiana. The sequence continues at coordinate 116,113 of JAODAL010006531.1, read as the reverse complement.
GTGCTGGAGCCTTGACTGGCTGCAATGGCATGCGTGCCACTGGGCGTTGCTGCTGCTGTTGCTGCGGCAGAAGGATGGACCACCACATCTGAGCCACGTTTCTCCCAGGCCACCGGATGGTAACGCTGCATGTGTTGACGCAGGGCCGTGGTGCTAACGTTAGCTCCCTGGTCACGCTTCACTTTCTGCCCACAGATTCTACATATATACATATTCTGCTCCTCCTGTGTCTTAGCAAAGAACTGCCACACCGCCGAGTATCGGATTTTACCGTCAACGCTCCGCACTGAGTGACAACTACCGCCGCTGCCTCCCTGAGACCCTGTGCCGCTACTTTCTTGGACCTGCGAAGTGGGTTTTTTACCCCGTGGCCGCTTGGCTCCCGACCTCACACTGCTGCTACCCTGCTGACTCACGGCCACACAACCCACTTGCTGGCTGCGCCGCTGCCTGACGCGCAAGCTGACGCCCTCTTTTCCTGACGATGATGAAGCCCTTGCCTCACCCGGCTCCCAAGTGCGGTCGGCTACATCATCATCTATTTGTGTTTCATCGTCACTGCTGTCGTCATCACCGGTCTTGGTATGCAGAGGCTGACCCCTCACAACATGACCTCCCATGCCACTCTTCACATCTATATACTTTGCCGCCTACTGCACGAAGCAGGGGATATTGACCCCATTTCTTCGCTGCCAAGTAGCTGCTGACTGCCCTCCTCAAATTGTTCATCCTCGCCATATAGTGGCGCTGAGCCCAGACCACATAGTAGATCTCTGGCTGAGGGAACCGGATGGGACAGAGGCGGGTTGAGGACAGGTGAGGGCCGCTGACCCGCTCCCGGGCCTTGCCAACTAAGGGTTGTGTCTGACGTTCCCACCGGCACTTGGCTGGGGTTGTCAGATGTCATCTGGGAGGAAGTGGATGACCTAGTCAACCAATCAAGAACCCTTGGGTTGCTAGTCAGCACACGGCCGCTAGATGACAGCGGCAGTTGTGGCCTCACCGAGTGACCCCTGCTGCGACGTCCCCTTGCTGTGCTGTGATCTGGGCCTGGAATGTTTGTGCCTCTGCCACTCACAGGTGAAGAGCCTGCCACCTCTCTGTCTGACATACTGTTTGTTCTAAAATGTACAGACACTGTTTGATGAAGATATCTGTATATGATAAATACACACCCTGTATTTGACGCCAAATGAACCCACTAAGAAACTTGGGTAACCCTTGGATATGAATTGCGCTCCACAAATGGGCAGGAAAAATTCACTTGTATGTGCCGTTTAAAAACTCTGTGTATTTTACTGAATATAAAAGCACAAACAGGCCTTCGGATATGAATTATGCTACAGAATTTATTCTGTGGCGGTGAAAAACAAAGTTTCTTTTACTGAGTACAACTGCAGAAAAATACTTATTTAACCCTTGGATGTAAATTGCGCAAAAGAATTGAGCAGCCAAAAACTACCAGCTTTGTAGTGTGTTACAATGGCGTGTTTTCTACGCTACACAACAAGAGGAAAACTTGTAATTAACCTTCGCTTGTGAATTATGCTACAGGAAAAATGTATTTTTTGGCGGTGAAATAAACGTTTTCTTTTAGTCACCACAGCAGCAGAACAACGCTTAATTAACCCCTGGATGTAAATAACGCAAAAGAATTGAGCAGCCAAAAATGAAGTGCTATTTGTATTGTAAAAACTATGTTTCTTTAAATCAATACAACAGGAACAGGCTTAGATCACCCTTGGATATTCAATGTGCTGTGAGCAGATAGCATTAAAATGTATATGCAGCTGCACTGGACGAACACTGGACTTCAGATCCAATACCCCACAAAATCAGAAATAGAACATTAAGAGAAGCAGTCTCTGAGACAAGCTGAGACACCCCCCAAAAATCGCTGTATAAAAATGAGTTCATTAGTACCAGCTATCATAAGCAGCCGTGGCAGCACCTTCCCTAATCAGTACAGTGAGAGCGGTATGAGCTCCCAGCGTCGCGCCCGGACTTATATAGTGCGGTGATGTCACAGAATCCGGCCGGTCTCTGATTGGCTTCATCTCTGCACATGTCATGCAGGCTATGCCCTTCTTCCTCCCAGAGTTCTTTGCCCCATGTAACGCCATGTGCTCGAAGCGATTTTATCAATCAAAAGCACACTTCGCTCACACGAAGTACCCCAAAATTCGTCTTTGTTCCGAACCGAAGTTTTCCTGAAATTCTAAACGAATTCCACTTCGCTAGAATCAATTCGCCCATCCCTATTTATAATACAGAAATCCAAAATTGAATATTATTCCAAACAAATAAACACAATGGGCGACATGTATGAATGGGGCTGCGCCAGATATCTGGCGTCTTTTCAGCTCGATATCAGGCACAGCCCCGTTCATACATGTTTTACCCCTTTATCGTATGAGTATGTTCCAGGGTCGCTAAGGGGCTCCGCGACCCCCCAGCATAGCCGCCGGGTGTTAGTGTCTAATTGCTGCTAACACCCGGCCGTTACGGTGCGAACAGGCAACGCCGCCCGCGCTGTTTAACCATTCAGATGCCGCGGCAAAGATGGCCGCGGCGTCTGAATGAATGAAAATCGGTGCCGCGCACCGATTTTTAGGGTGATTGGCACCGCCGTAGCATACCTGCAGTGATCCGACACCCGGACATGGCAGCGGGGAGCCTTGTGAAAGCTCCCGTCACTCCCATGTCCTGGTTTGCCCCACTTCCGTCCGCAGACAGGAAGTGGGGAAACCACCATCTTGGTACAGTCTAATGCATTGTCTATGCAATGCATTAGACAGTATTGACAATCGCACCACCTAGTGGTCAAGCACCCCAGGTGGACTCAATGTTAAAGTAAAAAAAATAAAAAATAAAGTTTTTAAGTACAAAAAATAAAAAGCATTAAAAGTTCAAATTACCCCTCTTTTCCCCATTTTACAAATAAAAATATAAAAATAAAAAAAAGTTACACATATTTGGTATCGCCGTGTCGGAAAAAGTCCAATCTATAAAAATATAACATAATTTTTCCCGTACGCTGAACACCGTAGAAGAAAAAAAAATTCCAAACGCCAAAATTGCATTTTTTGGTCATTTTACGTCACTTAAAAAATGGAATGAAAGTGATCAAAAAAGTCGCAAGTACTCCAAACTGCTAGCAATAAAAAGTACACTTCAGCCCACAAAAAATGCATCCTCACTGACATCCGTTGGTGTTAGTGCAAAAAAGTTATTGGTCGCACAAACTGGCGCCGCAGCGCAAATTTCAAAAATAGAAAAAGTTTGGAATTTTTTTTCGGTACCAAAACATAACGTAAACCCTACATGTTTGGTATTTTCAGATGCGTATCAACCTGTAGAATACAGATAACACATTATATTGACTGAAGATTGAACGCCGTAAAAGCAAAACACCCGCAAACATGGCTAAAATATGTTTTTTTTCATAATTTGTCCCACTTGGAATTTTTTTGCAGTTTAAAAGTATATTATATTTTAAAGTGAATAACACCATTAGAAAGTACATCTTATCCTTCAAAATAAAAGCCCTCATATTTCTATGTAGGTGAAAAAATAAAAAAGTTATGGCTCTGGAAAGGCGAGGAGGGAAAAACTAACGTGTCAACAACAAAAAACGCCGGCTCCTTAAGGTGTTAAATCTCCCTCATGCAATTATCAGGCTCATTACATATCTCCTGCTGTTCTTTATAATGCGACAATCTCTATCTGAAGGAGGCGGGGCGCAATAGAACGGTAGCGAAGCTACATATTTATAGCTTAACTACGGCATTTCTAGTCGCATTACATCTGAAAAAAGTATACCACTTTCAAAGAGGTATATCTGAGCCAGAAATGTCGCCCTAGTGCTAGAATGTGCCTGGGTTCATAAATCAGGCACATTATATGCCATTATTATGCATGAAATTTGGTGTTAATACACCAAATTTCATGCATGTCGCCCGATGTTGTCATTGTGGTGTACGCAGCCTTATAGCCTACCCCAGAACATCTTGCAAATGCCCCTTTTCCCAAATTCTAAGAAATACATTTGCATTAGACAGGTGGTAGTAGTTCTCATTTCAATTACTTTAACTTTTAAATATTGCTTGTCCCAAAACAATATTACTAGTGACCAAAAAAAAAATTTCATCAATATCAAGTAAAGTCCAATTAGTCCCAAAATTTCACATTTCAAAAAAGAATTTTACAGTTCATAAATCATGTTTGTGGTTAAAGATTCAACATCACAAGAGACGCAATACATATCATTATAAATCACTTTATCTTTTCATCATTGAAATATATCCAACAAATAAGGGGTCTAACTAGAATTCATAGGGTGCAGCCACATGGCATAGCTAAAATACCGGTTGAATTCTGATTAAAAAATCCAACCAGTATTTTATCATTTTTTTAATGGTTAGGGGAACGGTTCTTGGCCCCAGTTTGTGGATTTGACTGCCCCACTAAACAATGAACAGTGAATTTTCTGCCCTAAAAATGGAATTCAGGTTTATACAGAAATCCAACTCTGAATATGATCCCAACCAAATAAACCCTAAAAACGGGCGGAAGAATGTACATACTCCATGTTTTTAGACAGTCTTTGGATTTAAAATCCGATCATCAGAAAATCCAATCCGTGTAGACTACAGTACAGATTTTCTATTGTAGTCTATGGGGCTGGTTGACAATCAGTTTTCAGACGATTTCAGAATCCGAAACTGTCTGAAAAACTGACTGAAACAACATGCGAAGTGATATTATCCGTAAGGACCCGAAACAGGATAGGGCCCCCATGACAAAAATGTACAATGTTTGGACCTGAATGGGTCCACTCAACCTCTGAGAGATCTTAGCAGTTACAGCTAAAGTTAAAGCCATGCTCATAATGTATTATATACCATAAGAAGGTAAACTTTTCACATGTCATTGTAAATAATCATCCAGAAAAAAAACTAGTTCACATAGCCTGCCATTTTCTGATACAATAGAATATCAAGTGGGTTTATTCTTGGTTAAATGTACTTAAGGTAATAAATTTCAGTTTGTGTGTATTTGTATATTATTATACTAATAATTTATGATAAACAGATTATGCAATGATCCTGTGTTTATAATGTTGTACATTTTTTGTTCTGATCCAGTTTCCTGTAACAACGAACAGCTCTTACTTGTCTTTTTTTCTAATATAGTTCAGTTAACCACAGCATACCTTTATCCCCATTTTCCCAGGTTTTATAACCACTATTTTTATGTCCCATAGTTGTAATACCACCCTTTGTTCCATTTATATATTGTTATACTAACATCTTGATGGTAGTTTTTTCAATTCTGCCACCACCAACTTCACAAATATTTTTATCTTTTACAACCATTTTTGGTGGTCTGTCTGTGACATGATGAATTTATAAACTTATTGTATAGTGATATGGCTTAAATGGTCAACTGCCCTAAATTTTCAAGATATCTTTCTGCTCTGGGCATGAACAACAATGTTTTTTTGGTGCTGTTACCCTGGAAAAAAGTGCCTCTGATCAAAATATTCTTAGCTCAACCCAACTTGTTATTAGACCATGACTTCTGATCTGACATTCGTCGTGATGTCTTCCTATAATGTCATAGTGATTGAACTCTCCTATTCCTAACCTCTTTTTCTCCAACTAAAATTTTCATCTGCTGCCTTTGTACTTCAAATTGGTAAGACTTGTCTAAGACCAAACCTCTGTGTGGGGATCAAAAGTAAAAAATACCAAATTTCTCACTGCAGCAGACTTTGTAGCACAACTAGCACCCTGTTGAGAGCTTTTTACCTAGGGTATGATGACGTTCCACATCAAACTCTGGCAAGTCCAAATGTTAATCATACTGTACCTGCAATTCATATAATTTTACATAATACTGTTTCTGAAAAGTATTTAGTAAAAGTAGGAAAAAATGTTCTGATGATCTTTGCTGATCCATCCATGATCTTTTTATCCATTCATAAATGGTGTCTAAAGTTCATCCTGCCTTGCCTGTGTGTTAAATGCATTACAAAACTTGGGCGCATTAGTAATGCGCCTAACATGTATAAAGGCTATAGATAGGCTGGAAATAAAAGAAAAGTTATTAGAATAGCATGTCAGTGAATAGAAACTATGGTACTGATGTTGCTTGGTAGACCACAGGTCTGTGGTGTGCTGGTTCTTGTTGTATGTAGAATAAAGATTGAGAGAAGTAAAAATAAATTTCAAATCTAATGTAGTAAAAATAAAAAAAATCTGAACATCATCAGTGGGTTATTTAATGTAAAATTAGTTTTAGATTCTATTTATTTTAAATACATCTTGTAGGATATATTTGTATGTATATATATATATATATATATATATATATATATATATATATATTTGAGATATTATATATTTTTTATTAATTTTATATGATAACATTTTTTTATGACATGTAAATAATTAAATTTTATATAGTTTGATGCTTATCATAAATTACTTTTTATTATTGTACTGGTGTAAATTGAGAAATATTGGACATTTTTTCGCTAACAGCTCATCTAGCTCCACTTTGACTCCTCAGGCTCAGGCAGACCACATTAAAATAGGTCTGGCTGTTCGAGCAGTAATTCACCTAGTTTTGCCGAGCCACATTCATATATTACGGGTGTGGTGCCTCCATAACGCCTCCACAATGCACCCAGAACGCTCCCTCATGTTATGCGCATTAAACAGTGTCGAGTCTTACGAACAAAGCGCCTATCACACTCATTAGGCGCATTAGACATTGTAGCTGGCTCCCTTTGGCAAATTTGATGCCAGAAAAGGGTGAAAAAACAGATCATACATGTCTCCCTTTGTGTCGCTACTCACCTTAGGCAGATGGTGGATCCACTTGGTCATGTTTGGGACATGGTGTTTGGCTGCACCAAGAAGCAAAATCTAGTCCTCACCCTCAACTTCTGAGAAGAGACTTAAATTTTGCTGCATGAAACTCCCAGGATACTACCGTCAGTGCATTTTTCCAAAGCAAAAGCTCACCTTATTTCTTTTCAGCCTTGAGGCTGTTATCACTTCATCACTCCACTTTAATTTTATTTTCACTTTTGTACTTTTTTAATCATGCAGTCACTTTGCCATCAAATGAATATAACTCAATCATTCAAATTCAAATCATTAAAGGGGTTGTGTGAGAAACCAGAAAAAATTAGAACATATAACGGAGGAATCCTAAAGATAAGCAGTAAATATCTGTCACAATCATGTGTGTGTATGTGTGTACAGCCCTCAGTCTCCTTTCTACTCTGCAGAGCCGTCCCTCATACCACAAGTATGTCAGTTAAGCTCATTTTTGATTTATCTATTTACAGTTATTAAGGACATTTTTTCATTATGACATGTAGTTTATTTATTTAGTTTTCTTCTTTTCCCAGAGAAGACCTTTAATGCATTTTTATAATTATGCCCTTCTTCTTTCTTCTCTTATTACAATGTAGCATTGCACAATCAACAGAAATGTATACTTCACCACATTACTTACATTTTTTTCTTATTGAAACAAAAACTATATTATTATTCTTTTATTTTTATTTGAACACATGTACATTTAGGCTTTATGTAGGTGTTTGGCCATTCACATTCGATTTCATTCTTGTTCTTGTTTATTTTTTATTCGTCATTTTATTTATCGGTTTCATTATCACTTCCATAAACATTTTGTTTGATGGGTGCCTATTCAAATATGGGCCCTGTGCATTGTAATGTCTTTTGCTCATGCATTGACAGCATACTTGTCAATCTTCCTGGATCCTTCAGGAGACTCCGGCAAATAGGGGAGAGCTCGCGAACTCTCAGGATGGGTAGTGAACCTCCCGCATCTAGCTTGCTGCAGGAGGTTCTTTAAATACAAGTGGCATCAGGCATTGTTATGAGGTGCTGCCTGGTGCCACTGGGTGCTGAGGGGGAGGGTGACAGCACGGCAATTTTTCACATTTATTTTTATTCTACGCTCCCCCTTACGTTTGCTGCTGTTGCATATGAACCCTGCCCCCACAAGACGGGTGCGGTGGTAGCAATTGTGACTAGAGAGGACCTGTGACCATTCCCATCATTGTTGGCAGTGCCCGCAGCTGCTTTCATGATTGATAGCAGTGGTGCAGCTTCTCCCATCACTGGTGGCAGGGGCTGCAGAAATCTGCAGTGGTGAACAGAAAGGTGGCAAGGCACATCTAACTCGAGCTTACCCCACCGTTATTCCTTTCTTCTTATGTCTGATCCGTGTCCCCAGTACACTACTACATAGCTCTATCCCTCTCCCTGACAGTTCATAGATTGCTCTGCAGACGGCTGGTGGCAAAAGACTTTTGAGTTTATTTCCTTTGGGAAGGGGTTTGAGTGAGAGAGGGGGTTAGATTGGGGGATGGGTGGTTTAGAGTGAGAGAGGGAGGTTAGAGTGGGGAAGGCAGGTTAAAGTGAGGTAGGAGATTTTAGAAGGAGAGAAGAATGTTAGAGTGGGCAGGCGGGGATTAGAGTGAGAGGGGAGGGGGTTTTTAAAGTGGGGGATGGGATTTAGTTGAGAGAGGGGGTTCAGAGTGAGGGGCTAGAGTGGTGTTGGGGAGGATTGAGGGAGGGGGTGTAGAGTGTGAGGTTAAAGGGGGATTAAGATGATTGTGGGTCAGAGTGAGGGTGAAAAGGTAGAGAGTGGAGTAATAGGCACACAGTTTTCCATTCTTAGAAAAGCTGGGTGATGCCCATCCGCCATAGGTGACACTCAACTTTTCTAAGATAGGAAAACTGTGTGTCACCTGTAGGGGATGGGACATCCCCAGCTTTACTGCTTGCTGGATAGGGCATCCAGTCTGTAAATGTGTATTTATGTAATGTTTCTGTTTATTTATAGGCTTCCCTTTTGGACTACTTTGGATATGTCGGATTAACCGTGGATCTTTTTATTTAAAAAAATGGTTAAAGATGGATGGTGTCAGGAGTGTTTATTTAAATAAAAGGTTTTTTGCGCGTTTTGTGTCTGGTTTATTTTCCCATTTAATTCCAGTGTTAATAATGGATGCATCTGTCAGACGCCTTTCCATTACTATCACTTGGGCTTGGGATCAGCCAGCTATGTTTTTTGTCACCCTAAAGATGACACTAAGCACATGTTGCTATTGCTCCAGTACCCAATTCTTTCTGATGGCCACTTTTAAAAGTTGGCAAGTATGATTGACAGCAATCAGATATTGCTAACGGAGACACATAAACAATACCGTCAAGCATGGTTCATGCTTTGTGGATGCATGATCAATGTATATGGCTGGTATACAATGAAAACACAGATAGAAGACTATACTCACAGCTCTATTGCTGGACAAAAAAAACAAAACATTTCCAGTAGTAGTCTATATAGGCCCATTTCTACATGGGGAAAAATAAAAAAATAAACAGGAGCTGCATACTGATGAACAATTGCACACACTTAGGGCGACATGTATGATCGGGATTTGCCCCCGATTTCTGGCGTATTCTGCGCCTCACCAGCCCGAATCCCCTGTCAGATGCAGGGATGCAATGTTAGGCGCGGTGTGGGCGTTCTGGGGCGGGACGCGGCGTTTTCGTATACTCCGAGGCATGTACGATCGCGGGTCAGCAAAGTGCGGCGCATTGCAGCGCTCGCCAGCTCCGACAGGCAGACCTAGTTGATTCTGGTCTAAATGATCTGGCGGAGGCGAAGGGAAGCGAGATCGTAACATGAGAGGAAACATATAGAAGATCGCAAAATAAATCTCGGCTCTCAGCTCCGTGCGGCATGGAATATGAATTTTAAAAAAAAAAAACGCCTTTATTAGGTGTAAAACATTTTCAGAAAAAAGAGCTCAAACCTTCTTTAATTAAAAAAAAAAAAAACAACTTTACAAAAATCTAGAACGGCGCTACATCAGGAATTAGGATCGTGGAAATTGCCGGGAAATACAGTAATTCAAATTCTGTAAGCTATTCTCATTGGTCGTCATAAACCAGCCAATCAGAATAGGAGCGACAGTGAACCATTCTAACCTATGGAGAAATATTGACCAATCAAATTCAAAAGGCGGGACAGTTCAAAATACAGTACAAATGCAGAAAAGAGCTGATTGGTTGAGCTAGCGGGGGCTTGGCAATCCTGGCCAATCAGAATAGGAGCGACAGTGAACCATTATAACCTATGGAGAAGTATTGACCAATCAAATGCAAAGGCGGGACAGTTCAAAATACAGTAAAAATGCAGAAAATAGCTGATTGGTTGAGCCCAGGCGGCAGATATGAATCCACCAATCATATATAGTGCGTCTATTTTGAGTGGAGCAAGAAGGGCGCGATAGAAGGGTGCCCTAAAAGTTATTACTGTCTATGGGAAATATTCTAGTACTGTGATTGGTTGGGAGGAAGAGGGGCTCGTCCTGCTTAGCCAATCAGCGGCTGAGCTACCTTCTCATAGAGTTCTATGGGGAAAAGAAATGCAGAGCGAGCTCTGTTTGTGATTGGCTAAGTTAAAAGAGGCGCGGTTACTTGGGCCAATGGGAGAGCGAGCGACGCTCTTATGGGTTTTCTAATGCAATCTATAATAAAACTGTACATGCCCGAAATAAAATGATTATACTCCCGGTATTTCAATTAATACCGTATGTTTGATATTTTTCCTGTATGCATATTTGCCTCGTAATATTAGTGTCAGTATTTTGTGCTGGACACCTTGAAGATGCTGGGCAATCCACTCAATCAAATAGTAAGGGTGTCATCAATTGGTTGTAAGCGAGAAAGGTATACCACATGTAACTGTATTTTTGGCACCCTTTATAAGCCTTAGCTATGTATGATTGTAATAGTAGCAATAACCCCTCTCATAGATTGTAGGCAAGAGAGTGCTTGTTTCACACAAATGGATATTTTTTGTATTGTGCATTTACTCTATTTACATTACAGGTTGGCATTAGATTTTATTTTTGTAATGTGTTTTGGGATTTTGTGAAATAATCGGGTTTGTAATATAATTGGACATGTTGTTATATAAAGATTATAAACCAAAACAACTACAGGTATAACACCTAGAATAAAGATACATAAAACATAACTTTTAATAAAAATAAATAAGAATTGAGAAAGAAAACGAAAAGACACCCTCAAATATACCCTAATAAAAACCCTGCTGCCCAAAAATGGGGAAATCGCCCCAATAAGGGCCCCCCACACGGGAACCTAAACAACCCTGCCCCCAGCTACACTAAATGAAAAAAAAAAAACACATATACCACAAATGATCCCAAAAACAAAAAAAGTGCGTGATAAAAACAATACAACAACAATAACGTTTGATGTTCAATAAAACTATGAATAGAGCTCTAAAAGAAAATCAAAAAACGCATAAAATTCCAAAATTTCCAAAGGGTTTCCCCCCCCTGATACGGGGGTTTCATTGGGGAAAATTGCAGTTGAAACAACAATACGGAACACAAAGGGAAAACAAAAAGATGTTGCAATAAATAAACCCTCCCTTAATGATGGAAAACGGGGCTGGTAAATAAGGAGGGGGTTCCGGGATAAGTCTTTTACAATCCCCGCTATCGTTACTGAACAGGCCAAGCAGTAACAAATTCATGAATCACCAACCACAAATATAGCAAAGCAAATTAGACCCAATAGTACACCATTAGCACCTTTGACAACCACAAGCCCGTATGCAAACCCCAAAAAAAAAAAAAAAAAAAAAAAAAAACAACACATGTTAAAAAGGGTTTAGAAAGGTTAAACTACAAGGTCCGCATGCAATACCGGAAAATGCCCGTGCATTGCATTAGCGGGGGGGAAAACAAACATTATAAAATACTGCTTAGCGCCTTCATTCCATGTTTTTATGTTTATTTTCTGTTATTCAAGCCTCGCTCGGTCCAAAATTTTCAGTCATTAATGTGCCGCGGCGCTGCTGAGAAGCCCCGGGGTGACAGGGGCTTTGCACCCTTTTCTATGAGTTTATTTACTGTTTTTTTTCCCCCTCCCCGCACTGCACTGCACGAGGCTTTTTCCCGGTATTGCACCGGACCTTGTATTCTAACACCTTTGAACATGTGTTTTTTTTTTTTTTTTTTTTCTTTTTTTTTTTTTGGGCTTTTGCATACGGGGCCGGGGTTCAAAGTAAAAGGCTGAAATAAGGGGTCTAATTTGCCTTGCTATATTTTGGGGCTTTGATTCACTGATTGTACGCTTGGACCGTCTCAGTAATCAGATAGCGGGATTTTAACATGACTTATCCTGGACCCCCCTCTAACTTACCAGCCCTGTTTTCCATCATTAAGGACGTGAGTTATATTTAATTGCATACATCTTTTTGTTTTTTTCCTTAGATTCCCGTTTTGTTGTTATCAACTGCAATTTTTTCCCCTTTGGAAACCCCAGTATCTAGGGGGAAACGCGTGGAAAATATTGGAATATTTAATGCTTATTGTCATCTTCTTTATAACCATCACAATTCAAGATTATTGAACACAAACGTATATTGTCTGTTGTATTGTTTTTTTATAAACGCACTTTTTTTGTTTGTGCACTCCATTTGGTGGTATATGGTTTTTCTTTTTTTCGTTTAGATGTAAGCTTAGGGACAGGGTTAGTTTAGGTTTCCAGTGTGGGGCGCCCTTATGGGGCGATTTCCATTTTTGAGGCGAGAGGTCCTTGATAGGGTATATTTAGGGTGTCTTTTCGTTTTCTTTCCAATTCTTATTTATTTTTATTAAAAGTTATGTTTTATGTATCTTTTTTCTAGGTGTTTATACCTGTAGTTGTTTTGGTTTAAATTGTATAGGATAACCCAGAACTTCATTTCATTATACCAAGGTTCCTCTACACCTATACATCGTGCTTAAGTAGAGTACATGGTAGTGTTTGTGTATATAAAGATTATAAAAACACTTATTTTTTATATTACAATGCTGTATATGTATACAACATTATACACTGTATGAAACTTACCGAGTAATTAAAATAATTAACGAATTTAGATGAGGTATATGAGTTTGCTTGACCATGCAATCACGGCTTGCCATGTTATCCTACTCTCATCAAAAAAGGCCTCGAAAAATCATAAAAAGTCAATCCTTTTTGGGTGTCCATAAGTTATGGTGCTTTATGTGTCAGACATGAACCTTGAAGCAACTGTAAATAGCCCTGCGCCATTGAGGCACAACATTATAGAATATGGTTTCAAATATTTCAGTGTCGTGAATAATCGTGTACTAATTTTATTTATTACATTAATATAATGTATTCCTGTGATTGCTTCTGTCACGTATCTTTGAATCGTTTACGACTGACACCAAGGAACGGTGGGTAATGTGGATCCTCTGGGCCACCGCGAGTGGAGATGATAGGCTACTCAGGGTGACAGCTGAAGAGCAGGACAAGGACACTGGGTGCAGGCAGAAATGGCAGGTACCGGTGGGTAAAGCCATAGGCAGGTAGCAGAGTCCCAGGCAGGTAACTGTCAGGTACAAGTTCCGGAAACAGCAGGAAGTAACAAACAGCCAATAATAGACTAGTGCAATGGCAGAAACTGCAGGAGTAGACATGCAGGTAATGCATGAGTTAACTGCAAGTAACACAGGGGTTAACTTAGGAACAAGAACAGCAGTAAACAGCAGCAAGGTCAAGGGCGCCCAGGTGGACATGCATGAACTTACCAGGACAGAGGCAGGAAGCTCCTTATATCCCAGGAAGTCGTAGGTCATTGGATAGGTAATTGGGACGCTGTCCTCTTATATCCAGAGCAGTGGAGTATATGCGGACACAGACAGGAATGCGGCCAGGTGACTTTACAGAAACAGGGGACACAGCAGGGACCATGGCCTGCATGGGTACAGTACCGCAGAAGCAGGTGCAAGGGACTGAGGACATGTCCGTGAGGACTACGCCGTGGAGCGTGACAGCAGCAAACAGGTTATATTATTGAGACTGTTACAGGCCCCACTCCATGGGTCTCGCCAATTGTTGTTGTTCCAAAACCTAAAAATCCCGACCAGGTGAGACTTAGTGTGGACATGCGCCTGCCAAATGCTGCCATTCAGAGAGAAAGAAACATCCCTCCCACAATACATGATATTATTCATCTACTGAATGGAGCAACTATCTTTTCAAAGCTGTACCTTAACAAAGGTTACCATCAGCTAGAACTGAGTCCAGAGTCCAGATACCTAACAACATTTTCTACACATTTAGGCCTCAGGCAGTACAAACGGTTTACATTTGGTGTGTGTTCAGCCGCAGAAATCTTTCAGGATGCTATAAGAAGTGTGATCCAACATATTTCCAATGCTTTCAATTCCAGTGACGACATTCTAGTTTATGGCAAAACCCGAGCTGAACACAATAGTGCATTACATGAGGTATTTCAATGCTAAGCATCTGAGGGACTCACTCTAAACAAAGAGAAGTGTGAATTTAACAAAACGTCCTTGGAGTTTTATGGTCACATTTTTTCAGCGGTGGGAGTACAGCCTGATACCAAAAAGGTGCGATAATAATGGCCTCCAATAATCAGAATGTCAGTGAAGTTCGCTCCTTTCTTGGAATGTCCAGTTACTGTGCTAGATATATTCAGAATTTGTCACCATTAGTGCAGGGCCGTCTCTCCCATTGGGCCAGGTAGGCCACTGCCCGGGGGCCCCCTGAGATCAGGGGCCCTGCCAGGAGTCATTGTAAACACAGGCATGTCGCCTATCACTTAAAAACAGCAGAGGCTGCTGTGTCTTTGCTTTAATTCCTGTCCTGCCTGTGAGGCAGTAACTCAGGAGCTGATGAGAGCAGGCTGCTCCCCCCCTCCTGTCCGTCTCCTCCCCCGCCGAGAAGTGTAAACTCAATCTTCTTAACTCTGCTCCCTGCTTGTAACCTCATGAGGTCTCCCTCCCCCTCACCTCCCGGGTGTCTCCAGTCACCTCCTCGCTGTGGCCACAGTCACGGACTTCAAACTGCAGCAGAGTCCTCTTTGACTGGGACCCGGCTCAGCACAGCAGCAGAAGGTACAGGGGCTCTACAGGGCAGTGAATCGGGTCAGGATGGCATATCACATTCTGCATCATTTATCAACTTCACCATGTGCCTCCAGCCACACTGCTGCTCATAGGTCCTATAGACTGCTGCATGTCCTGGCCCTCCAAACCCCTCACTGACAAGACCTGGAGATCAGTGAATACAAATTAAGTCCCCAGCTGAGCCAGTTTCTCACAGAACATGACTGTCCCCTTTTGCCCTCATTTTGTTTTTATGTAAACTTTCCCCTTTCGCATATATATGATTTATATGCAGTGTGTGTATTTTGTTTATATATATATATATATATATTTTATATATATATATATACACACACTGCATATATATAGCTCTACTTGCTCCGGGCGTGTCCAGCTGCTCGGGACGTTGCAGGAGCCGGACGCTGCACATTCCGGGGCACGGTAGAGCAATATATATATATATAATATATATATAAAAATTTATAAAAATTTATAAATATATATATATATAATATATATTTTAATACACAGCATATAAATCAATATATATGCAGAAAGGGGAATTTACAATAAACAACAAATGAGACAAAAAGGGCCAGTCATCTGTTCTGTGTGAACACTGGCTCAGCTGGGGACTTATAAACACACACACTTACGGGAGTATCAGTAACGTAACAATTTCATGGTTTGGCCACCCTAAGCCCCCCGGACACACAGCCCTCCTATAATATATGTATTTATAGTGGTCTTCTGTTTATGTCTTGTATTTGTGGTCGTCATTTCTGAAGTCCCTGATGGTTCAGCATCAAGGGTGCCATTGTCGACTTCCCACTTTAAAGTAAATGGCTTGGAGTGGTGAAGTCAGACAATGGCACCTTGACTGCTGAACCCAATCGGGGACTTCAGAAATGACGACCAGCAAAAACAAGGAGGTAAAGAAAGACGGGAGAGCACCATTATACATACAAAACACAAAATTTTTCAAAGAAAAGAGTTTCCAAAGTCAATTAAAAAAAGAAAAATTATACATAAGTATTTTATATTGAGCGGCCGTGTGGCCTTCGGGCTTAAAGGGGTTGTCCCACTACATTGATTCGTCTCAACCTCAGTCCTTTTTTTTTTTGTTCCATTTTGAATTCAGGGGTTTGTGTTTACTGGCTTCCACTAGGCTGCAGTAGAAGCCAGTTCTGTACTATACAACCAGCGCTGGTAGCCTATCAGGAAAGATCACACAGGTCTGTAGCTATAGAAACCAGTGCTGGCAGCCTATCATAGAGGATTGAACGGGTTCTGTAGCTATAGTGACCATTGCTGGCAGCCTATCAGGAGAGATCAAACAGTCTGCACTATAGCGACCATTTTCGGGATAGCCATCAGGAAGATCACACAGGTCGTACTATAGAACCAGTGCTGGCAGCCTATCAGGAGAGATCAAAAACCGATCTGTAGCTATAGTGACCAGTCTGGCAGCCTATCGGGGAAAACGATCACACAGGCCTTTAGCTATAGCAACCAGCACAGGCAGCCTTCAGTAAAGATCAAACAGTTCGTAGTTTATAGTGAACCAGTCCTGACAATCCTATCAGAGAGATATAACAGGTCTTTAGCTATAAGTCACCAGTGCTGACATCTATCAGGAGGGGATCACCCCAGGTCTGTAGCAAATAGCAACCAGTGCTGGCAATCCTGCAGAGAAAATCACACAGATCTGTAGCTATAGCAACCAGTGCTGGCAGCTTATCAGTAGAGATCACACAGGTCTGTAGCTATAGCAACCAAATCTGGCAGCCATCAGAGAGATTGAACAGGTCTGTAGCATAGGGACCATTTGCGGCAGCCTAATCAGGAGAATCACACAGGTCTGCAGCTATAGCGACCAGTCTGATAGCCTATCAGGAGAGATCACACAGGTCTGTAGCTAAAATGACCATTTGCAGGCACCCTATCGGGAAGATCACACAGTCTGTAGCTATAGCAACCAGTGCTGGCACCTATCATGAAAAATCACACAGGATCTGTAGCTATAGCAATCAGTGCTGCAGCTATCAGGAGAGATCAAACAGGTCTGTAGCTATAGCGACCTGAGGAGCTGAGCACCTACAAGAGCAATCTGGGATTAAGTAGGACATGTTAATGGACAAATATTGCAAAGAGACTAGTTTTTGGCAAGGTCATTAACATAAAAAACAGCGACCCTGTAGTGAGACAACCTCTTTAAGATGGCTGTCCACATGGAAAATGTTATAGTTTGCTTTCAATAATTGTTCCTGTAAGGGTGGGTTCAAAAACAATATTGGGAAATGCCTGAGGTATCTGTCAGGTATTGTGAAAAGAAGTACCCCGGCAGATACTGCGACAGAATCATAGGGAATAATAGACAGGTGTAGCCCTATGTGGATACATTTTGCTCTATTTCTCAAGGGATACACTTATTTTAAAGGGACTTTAAAAGCATAGTTTATATCCTCAATGGGTTTGTATGGTATCTGCTGCAGTACCTTTTTTTCATGGTACCCCAACGTATACCTTGAACCAATGTAATATCGTACTGTGAACCCACCCAAAGTGCTTGTGGTGTTTGGGGGGCCCAGTGCACAGCTCTGCCCGGGGGCCCATGAGGGTGTTAAGACGGCCCTGCATTAGTACACCACTGATGGACCTCAGGAAACACGGCTGTGAATTCAAGTGATCCCCAGAGTGTCAAACTTCTTTTGATGCAATTAAAAACTGTGCTCAACAACTACCTGGGCTTACTTTGATCCCACTTTACGCACTGAATTGATTGTAGATGCAAGTCCGGTGGGACTGGAGGCTATTCTAATGCAATACTTACCCAATAATCCAGACCCTTCCATCATTGCATATACCAGCAGAGCATTAGCAAATACTAAAAAACGATACTCTAAGCCTGAAAAGGAGAGCCTAGCTGTTGTCTGGGGGTGTGAACACTTTCATCTCTTTCTTTATGGAGCTCCATTCACCATAGTCGCAGATCATCAATAGAGATGGGCGAATTGATTCTAACGAAGTGGACTTCGTTTAGAATTTCAGGAAAAACTTCGGTTCTGAACGAGAGTCGATGTTTGGGTACTTCGCGTGAATGAACGTGCTTTTGATTGATAAAAAAAGGCTGCGAGCACATGGCTTAATGGGGGAAAGAACTCCCGGAGGAAGAAGGGCATAGCCTACATGACGTGCAGAAATGAAGCCAATCAGAGACCGTGGGATTCTGTGACGTCACCAGCACTATATAAGTCCGGGCGGGGACGCTGGTAGCTCATACCGCTCTCCTGTACTGAGTAGGGAAGGTGCTGCCACGGCTGCTTATGATATCTCTTACTAAAAGAACTCATTTTTATACAGCGATTTTTGGGGGGTGTCACAGCTTGTCTCAGAGACTGCTTCTCTTACGTTCTAATTCTGATTTTGTGGGTATTGGAACTGAATCCAGTGTGAGTCAGTGCAGCTGCATATACATTTTAATGCATCTGCTCACAGCACAATTTAATATCCAAGGGTTATCTAAGCCTGTTCCTGTTGTATTCATTTAAAGAAACAGCGTTTTTTAAAAATCCAAATACCACTCATTTTTGGTTGCTCATTCTTTTGCCCCAATTTATATCCAGGGTTAATTAAGCGTTGTTCTGCTTTTTGTGCACTAAAAAAACGTTCTTTTTCACCGCCAAAAAAATATTTTTCCTGTAGCATAATTCATAACCGAAGGTTAATTACAAGTTTTCCCGTTGTTTGTACTGTAAAATACACCCATTTTAACACGCTACAAAGCTGAAATTGTTGGCAGCATATTTCTTTTGCGCAATTTACATCCAGGGTTAGTTTAAGCGTTGTTCTGCTGTTTGGTCACTAAAAGAAACGTTTTTTTTTCACTGCCTAAAAGGAAATTTTTCCTGTAGCATAATTCATAACCGAAGTTAAAATTTCAAGTTTTTTCTGTTGTTGTTTACCCTAAAAAAACATGCCAAATTTTAACACGCTACAAAGTTGGTAATTTTTGGGTTTCTCAAAATTTTTTTGCGCAATTTACATCCAGGGGTTAACTAAGTGTTGTTCTGCTGTTGTGGTCAATAAAAAAACGTTCTTTTTCACCTCCAAACAAGACATTTATCCTGTAGCATAATTCATCTCCGCAGGTTACTTAAGCCTGTTTGTGCTTTTATATTCAGTAAAATACACAGTGTTTTTAAACCGCACATACAAGTAAATTTTTCCTGGCCATTTGTGGAGCGCAAGTTATATCCAAGGGTTACCCATGCTCGTTACTGAGTTCATTTGGAGTCAAATACAGGGTGAGTATTTATCATATGCAGATATCTTCATCAAACAGGTCTGTACATTATAGAACAAACAGTATTCAGACAGAGAGTGGCAGGCTCTTCACCTGCGAGTGGCAGTGGCAAAAACATCCTGGAGCAGGCCCAGGTCGCAGCACAGCAAGGGACGTCGAGCAGGGGTCACTCGGTGAGGCCACAACTGCTGCTGTCATCTAGCGGCCGTGTGTTTGACCAGCAACCCAAGGGTTCTTGATTGGTTGACTAGGTCATCCCTTCCTCCCAGATGACACTGACAACCCCAGACAAGAGTCGGTGGGATCGTCAGACACAAACCCTTTGTTGGCAAGGCCCGGAGCGGGTCAGCGGCCCTCACCTGTTCTCAACCCTCCTCTGTCCCACCCGGTTCCCCTCAGCCAAGATCTACAAAGTGGTTTTGGGGCTCCGCGCCACTATATAGCGAGGATGAACAATTTGAGGAGGGGCAGTCAGCAGCTTCTTGGCAGCGAAGAAATGGGGCCAATATCCCCTGCTTCTTGCAGTAGGCGCAAAGTATAGTTGTGGAGAGTGGCATGGGAGGTCATGTTTGTGAGGGGGCAGGGCCCCTGCATACCAAGACTGGGGGAGAGGGCAGCAAATGACGAAAGAAACAAAAATCGATGATGAGTAGCCGACCGCACTTGGGACCGGGTAAAGCAAGGGCTTCATCACGTCAGGGGAAGAGGGCGTCAGCTTGCGCTCAGGCAGCGGCGCAGCCAGCAAGTAGGTTGTGGGCCGTGATCAGCAGGGGGGCAGGGGTTGTGAGGTCGGGAGCCAAGCGGCCACGGGGTAGAAAACCCCTTCGCAGGTCCAAGAGAGTAGTGGCACAGGGGGTCAGCGAGGCAAACGGCCCGGCAGAAATCACTCAGTGCGGGGCGTTGGGTAAAAATCAGATATTGACGGTGTGGCAGTTCTTTGGGTAAGACACCGGAGGAGCCGAATATGTATAATCTGTGAATATGTAGAATCTGTGGGCAGAAAGTGAAGCGTGGCCAGGGAGCAAACATTGGCACCGCGGCCATGCGTCAACACATACAGCGTCACCAAACCGGTGGCCTGGGAGAAATGTGGCTCCGATGTGGTGGTCCATCCTGCCGCCACAGCAACAACAGCAGCAGCGCCCAGTGGGACACTGCCATTGCAGCCGTCAAGGCTCCCACCACCTCGCAGAAGGGAGCTGCTTCTCTTTGACATCATCTCCTGGTCCAGATGCTCCTGCTCCTCGCTACTCATGGCGCCAGCATCGTTCAGCGAGTGGAAATTTCAAAGAGACAACAGTATGCGTCCAACCATCCTAAGTGCAGAAGCTGACCGTGCTCCTGTCCAAGTTTGTTGGGGACTAGCAGTCCCTCCCTTTCCAAATGGGTGGACTCTGCACCATTCAGAGAACTAATGGGTTGTGCCGACGCGAGATTTGGGGTTCCAAGCCGTAATTTCTTTCCAAAAAGGCAGACCACACTTCATAAATATGTAGAACAGAAGGTGGGCCAGTCCTTGAGCTTATCGTTTGTTTCCAAGGTCACTGCAGCACGGACGTCCGGAGCTGTAACTACGGTCAGGGGCCCGTACATGTCCTTTACGGCCCATGGGTGAAAGTTTCTTCCTGCCCAGGCACACCAACAACTTAAAGGAGACGCTGCTTTCTCCTCCACGTTGTCAAATTGCGGCTCCTGGGCCAATATCCGCCTCCTCCTCCTCCACCACCACCATCATCTCAGCCTCCACAAGTACTGCTCCATCATACCACATGTGCAGGGCACAGCGGTGTCACACAGTACTACACCTGGCTTGCCTCGGCGAACAACGTCACACAGGGGAGGAACTGCTCCGCGTCATGCAGCAAGAAATCGATGTGTGGCTTTCTCCGCGCCAATTGCAAATCACAACTATGGTGACGGACAATGGGAGTAACATGGTGTCCGCGCTGCACTGAGGAGGGTTGGTCCATGCGCCCTGCATGGCGTATGTGTTCAATCTGGTTGTGAAATGGTTTCTGAAGTCTTCCACCGATCTTCAGAAGATTCTGAAAATGGCCAGGAAACTGTGCATGCACTTCATCCATTCCTACAAAGCCAGGAACAACCTCCTCAAGTTGCAGCGGGAGAACGGGCCCCCCCCAACACACTCTGATATGCGATGTTTCCACCCGTTGGGAATTCCAGCCTGCACATGTTGGACTGACTTGTATGAACGAGAAAGGCCATTAACGATTTTTTGATGATCCAGGCGGACAGGAGTACTCCCCTATGTAACGTTGATGTCAGCCAGTGGCAGCTCATGCGTGACACCTGCCGTTTGTTGAGGCCATTCGAGGAGGCGACGTTATTTGTCAGTCGCCAGGACTACGGGATGAATAACCTCATTCCACTGCTTCATGTCCTGGAACAGATGCTAAAAAATATGTCTGGGCAGGGGACTGGAGACGTGGTGACCAGCCGACCACATCTCGCGGCCACATGAGTCCGGGGGGAAATGAAAAAGGAGGATGAGAGAGGAGGACATGGAGCAGAAGCATTGTCTGGTGAAATGAGTGATTTTCTACCCAGGTGACAAGAGAGGAGCAGCATGAGCAGCTGGAGGAGGTAGAAGGAGAGAGGAAGACGAGCAAAATGACCCCAAGCAACGTGGCAGTATACAGTGGAATGTAGGCAGGAAGCCCCTCGGAGTCACTTGCAGATGGCCCGCAGCATGCTGATTTGCCTGGCTAGTGACAGCCGAATAGTCAGCATCCGGCCCGAGGGGTGACTTCTGGTCTCCACCCTATTGGACCCTGGCTACTGGTCCAAAATGGAGCCTTTTCCCACTGCAGAGAGGGAGGAAAAAACTCAAATACTATAGGGAAATCCTCCGTAGTCAGTTGGCCGCTGCCTATGGCGGCATCGCACCTCCTCTGACAGGTCTGACCGGGGTTCTTCAGTGCTCACGTTACTACTTTCCGCGGCTTTTCTGGGGGAAGGGGGGGGGGGGGGTAGAGCAGAACCAGCCTATCAGCAGCAACCTAAGTCTGGAGTCACTGATGAGCAGCTTCCTTCACCCCCCTAGTGAGGAGGGCAGTCCCCCAGCAGCAGCAGCAGACCTGGAGCAGACCCTGAACCAACAGGGGGTGGCCTACTTGGACAGCACTCACCACCCCAGTTAGAAGATCCGCTGACTAAATGGGCAGCCAAAATGATGTGTGGCCGCAACTTGCCGAGTTTTGCAGTGGAGAAGCTGTCCTGCCCGACCAAATATGTGGCATCAGAGCGGTGTTCAGTGCGGCGGGGCCATCGTTACCCCAAGGAAAACCCGCTTTTCCACGGGGAAATGTGGAAAGACTGACCTTTGTCAAGATGAATCAGGCGTGGAAACAGACAGGATTTCCCACACACCAATGCCTTAGGCTCAGACTACACAGCCATGACCCTCACCCCCAAAATGTAGAAATGATCTGGGTTCAAACTACCTGCCTCAGCCACTATTATGATTGCACCACCCGCCTGAAAGCCCCACATCTGCTGCCCGTTTTTTCCATCTGCCACCAACCATCTTTACCAGGGACTGGTAAATTGCCACCCACCCCCCACACTCTGTCATTGTGCCACTCTATGACCTCAAAGCTGCTGCTGTGGCTGCTGCCGTGACCTCCACACTGTGGTCCATTGTGCCACTCTTATGAACCTCATGCTGCTGGTTGCTGCTGCTGTGCCCCCCAAACTTGTCATTGGTGCCACTCTCTGACCTCATGCTGCTGTTGCCGTCACCCTCCACTCTCGTCATTTTGCCAGTTTTGTGGCCTACTACTGTTTTGCCACCTCCACAATGTCATTGTCCACTGTCTTACCTCATCTGCTGGTGTGGCTGCTGCCGTGCCCTCCACACTGTGTCATTGTGCCACTCTCTGACCTCATGCTGCTGCTTCTGTGACCTCCACTCTCTGTCATTGTGCCATTTTTGTGGGCCAAATACTGTTTTGCCACCTCCAAAATGTCATTGGGCCACTGTCTGACCTCATGCTGCTGCTGTGGCTGCTGCCGTGCCCTCCACACTGTGTCATTGTGCCACTTGCTGACCTCAAGCTGCTGCTGGCCGTCACCCTCCACTCTCTGTCATTGTGCCACTCTGTGGCCTACTACTGTTTTGCCACCTCCAGAATGTCATTGTGCCACTGTCTGACCTCATGCAGCTGCTGTGGCAGCTGTCGTGACCTACACACTCTGTCATTGTGCCACTGTCTGACCTCATGCTGCTGCTGTGGCTGCTGCCGTGACCTCCACACTCTGTCATTGTGCCACTCTGTGGCCTACTCCTGTTTTTTCCACCTCCAGAATGTCATTGTGCCACTCTCTGACCTCATGCTGCTGCTGTGGCTGCTGCCGTGACCTCCACACTGTGTCATTGTGCCACTCTGTGAATTACTCCTCTTTTTGCCACCTCCAGAATGTTATTGTGCCACTCTCTGACCTAATGCTGCTGTGGCTGCTGTCGTCACCTCAACACTCTGTCACTGATGTTGCCACCTGAGCTCTCAGCTTGTTTTTTTCCAGCTTTCGCTGCCATGACTTTATCAGGCTACATTCCTGCTTCAGTTTTTAGGTCAGTTTTGCCCTCTTAAGTGCCCAGGGAATTTTATAGTGAAGCGATTCTAAGAGCGGCGGCAGTCATATGCGTGTCATACTAAAACACAACATTGTATGAAGACCAAACCAAGCTCCCTCTGCATATTTAAGCATGGCACAACATTCTACAGCACCCTGCAGGCTCTGTGCAGCCTGGAAATAGCGGTTTTTTAACGCGATTTGTTCCGAAGTAATTCGGACCGAAACAAATTTTGTCGGGAAATTCAGCGAAGTCACCAAATCGAATTTTTGAGAACTTTGCCCATCTCTAATCATCAAGCACTCCTCATAATTTTTGGAAACCCAGAGCTTAGATGCCAGCTAGAATTGAACGGTGGAGTCTGCGACTTCAAGATTACAATTACACAACCGTTCATAGGTCTGGAAAATACAGTAATCCAGCTGACTACATATCCAGACATCCCGCAGAAGAAGATCAAAGTCTGAACAGTACATCAACTTTGTTACAGTTCATGCAGTACCAAAGGCAATTTCCGCTGATCAATTTGTGATGGCAACTGCAAACGACAAGACGCTTTGTGCTTTAATACAAATTATCCAAAGTGGAAAATGGCATGAAATCCAGAGAACAAAATTTCCAGATCTTGACATCAACATTAAGGAGCTGCAATAATTTTCAAGTGTCAGAAATTAACTATCAGTCACTGAGGATCATCTAATTGTCAGAGGAACCAAACTGGTGTTTCGAAAGGCTTTGTGTACCAAAGTAATACAGATAGCTCATGAAGGTCATTTGGGAATTGTGGGTACAAAAAAACTTCTCAGAGAAAAAGTGTGGTTCCCAAATATGGATTATTTGGTAGAACACACAATAAAACACTGCAATTCTTGCCAGCTTTTTACTCCTGCAGCAAACCCTGAACCCTTATAAATGTCTCCTCTACCAATGGCTGCCTGGGAGGAAGTAGCGGTTAATATCTATAGGCCACTACCTAATGGACAATACATCCTAGTGGCAATTGATGAATTTTCCAGATATCCTAAAATTGCATTTATTTAATCAACTTCAGTAACCAGTGTCATACCGGAGTTGGATATTATTTTCTCAGCATATGGTGTTTCAAAAATAGTTAAAACAGGCAATGGACCTCCATTTAATGGACGTACATTTGTACAATTTTCTAAATACCGTGGGTTCACTCACAGAAAGATAACACCTTGCTGGCCACAAGCAAATGGAATGGCGGAAAGATTTATGCCCACCTTAGGGAAGAGAGTCAAGGCAGCAGTTCTGCAGCATAAACAACTGAAGCAGGCCCTGAACAAATTCCTACGCAACTACAGAAGTACGCCACACTCAACGACTAATGCTGCTCCTCCTCATCTAGTGTTCCACCGAATTCCTCGCATATGCATTCTTGATGTGGCTACCCATGCACTGCCAGCTGAGTCAACCATTAGACCAACAGACTTACACAACAAGCGCAAAATGAAACACTATGCGGACAAGAGAAGAAGTGCGGAGGCATCTGCTATTCAGACAGGTGATACTGTTGTTGTTAGTCGAAAGCCAAACAATAAGACATGTTCAGTGTATGATCCAGCAGGCTATCATGTAACAGCCAAGAAAGGAAGCATGGTCACAGCTGAGCATGACGGACAATCCATAACCAGGTATGCCTCACATTTCAAAATAATACCAGACAATGACTTTGATGAACTCTCTCAGACTGACAGAGCTGTTGTTGATAGTGACAACTCTCAACAGGAAGTATCCAGCCCATCGGTAAGCAGTGATCCTGGTAATTCTAGACAATATCCTACCAGAGAAAGAAGATCCCCATCTAAACTCATTGAGGAGGTTTAGCCAAGATCCTGGGACCTTGATCAGATTATACTCATGATTATGAACTGACTTTTTATGTTCATGTTTTCCTTGTTTTTTGTTGTTGTATTTCACCATAACTGTACAAATGTCCAAAAAAAAAAAACCCAGGGGGATAATGTAACATAAAGCAAGCATCCCTGTATATTTAAGAGGAGGGCACAGGATACAGGAACCAGGAAGTGGTATTGCTTGCTGGAGGTTAGGGTTGTTGTGTTGTATAGATTTGTGTGTGGAGACAGAAATAAAAAGCAGATGCTGTTGGATTTCATCCCTGACTTCTAATGCTTCATGAGGACCTTACAATACCAACCAGGACTGCGGATTGAAGTGTTGCAACAGCAAACAGATGCAGGGCCAGGGGCATACCAGAGACACAGGGGTCACATCGTGAACCGTGACAGCTTTTAGTCTCCATGCTTTAATTAGTTAGAATTTTGTATCAGATGGGTTTTGCCATCACAAACATTGATGGTATATAATTAGGATATTCCATCAGTGTAAAATAGGTGTGGTCCTTCCTCTAAGACTTGCACATATTTCCATAATGGGCCACTGAAACTCTTCTTTCTGGATGGAGAAGTGGCTGCGCTTGTGCAGTTACTTCCCATTTATTTTTAATAGGAGCTCCGATTAATGATGAATGCAACAACTCAGCTGCACTCAAAACTCCCAGAAAAAAATCACAGAAAAATGAGACATTATTTACTAAAAAAAATACAATCACAAGGCCATACTTACAGCTCAATGGTCGGACAATAAACTAAACCCATTAAGAGGCAGTATAAGCCCCATTGCTACTTGGGATATAACAGGTGCAGATAACTAATAAGCATTTGTAACCCCATCCACTAAGAGGTGGATGAGTAATAAAAAAAATAAACTGCATATTGGATAAGTATCAGTTCACACCAGTATGAAGAAAATACACAAAATCATACAAGGAGAGTCTGCACAAATGCAAAAATACTGATAAGACACCTTTATTACAACTTTATTTTTAATACAGTACATCTTTACATAATGGGCCACATGTATGAACTTGTTTAGGTCTAAAACTCCCTTTTTTGCCCACAGGTTACTATGGGCAAAAGAGTGAGTTTTAGATCTAAACAGTTTTCATACATGTGGCCCAATGTCTTAAAACGTATTACACTATTTGTCATGCTTATCTGATCTTTGTTGTACTGTACATTTAATTAAATCACTATATTTCTAGAATTCAGTGCTACTATATACAGTTAAGGTCTTTATGTAGAATAACCCTGCAATTTTACAAAGTGTAGGTTAATGTAAAAGCATTTCACTTCTAAGGACACTGTTTTAGTGACTCATGCAACATTATAATTAGTGTTGATGGAACCATTCGAGAAAAGTTAAGTTAGAGTCGAACTTCTCGATTTTTTATGATTCATTCGAGTAAAATTTGAGTTCGACACGTGTGCTCAACACTACATTTTTAGTTTCACTTTTAGCTGCTTCCTGCACTTTTGACGGCCATCCAATCAGTTCAAAGCACAGAGGAGTGTCAAAAACGTCACCACTAAAGGGTGTAGGTGTTGTGGTAATTGTAACTGCTATATAAGTTGATAATTAAGGCCTCCATTTTACATTGATCAGCCGCCGCCATTTTAGATAAAGCTGTGATTCACTAAAATCATTTTGACAGCTGACACTTCAGTATAAAAACATGGTATTTTTGCTAGGGCATCAGTTATTGACTTTAGAAGGCATAGTATTTGTATAACCACAGAATGAGGGTCAGAATGACCTAAAAATGTTCTTTTCTCAAATACTGTATCTAGGTGAAATGTTATTTCGGATTAATGATTATACTATGTTATAAGCTGTCAGCATATTGGAATGATCCTGATTAATAGTAATGCAAGGCACACCTTATGAATCCCTATTGGTTGGATCATAATGAAGCTGTATCACTGATTGGATTGTTATGTAACCACCTATTTTTAATGAACACGCCTGAAGCATTTAAAAGGTGCTGTAAATTATAATAAAATTATTCCGATCAAACCTTGATTTGGATCCAACGCGTTGTCATTTGATCGTGGAAGACTGAGCAGGCCCAAAGCCTGGGGAAAGATTCCACAACAGTAGGGATCGCATTGACTGCTAAAGTCACATGACTCTGTTATATTATTTCACTGTATTTCCTTGTGAACGCCATTTCCAGTTCACCCTCTGTACTGAATGCACTGCTCTCCATCTGCTTCCTTGCATGCATGCAGGCACAAGATTTTTCAGCGATTTTAGACATGAAAAGCTGCTAGTTAGATGAGTTGGGGGGGTACAGCAAGCTTAGGGAATCATAGATAGTAATAGTTAGGGATCTTTGTATTGCTGACTGCATTTTTCCCATTTTTATTCTGAGTGCCCAAAAGTTAATTTCTGCTGTTTTGGGGATCCAACTATTGCAGAAGACACCATTAGCAAATCTGCTACAGAAAGAAATTGATTTCAAATACTGGTTGCTTGCTGAAAATTTGATTGAGTGTACAAAAGTTCATTTTTCCAGTTTTTGGGGTACAGCCAGTGCAGAAAACACCGTTAGCAAATCTACATTAGAAAGAAATCGCTTTCAAATACAGCAAATTTGATTGAGTGCCCAAAAGTTTATTGTTCCAGTTTTGGGGGTATAGCTAGTGCAGAAGACACCGTTAGTAAATCTGCTATAGAATTAAATCGCTTTCAAATACTGGTTGCTTGCTGCAAATTTGATTGAGTGCCCTAAAGTTAATTTTTCCAGTTTTAGGGGTACAGCCAGGGCCAGGATGACAGGTGGGCGAAGGTAGGTGACTGCCTAGGGCTCCGCTTCATCCCAGGCAAGAAGGAGAAGTAAAGAGGTATAGAGTGAGCTGAATTATACATTGGGAGGGGAGGGATGGTGGCGCTACATGCCTTATTTGCCTAGGGCACCAGATTACCTTGTTCCAGCCCTGGGTACAGCTAGTGCAGAAGACACCATTAGCAAATCTGCTATAGAAAGAAATTGCTTTCAAATACTGGTGCCCAGAAGTTAATTGTTCCAGTTTTGGGGTTAGAGTTCTTGTATAAGAGACTGTTATCAAGTCTTTAGCTTTTTAATATTTAGCTTTTGAACATGGACAGACGTAAAGGTGGTAAGTAGTGTTAATTGAACTAGAAAAGTTAAGTTCTAGTAGAACTTCTCAAATTTTTAGAACTCGAACCCAACCGATCATTTTACTGGTTGTTCGAGTAAAGTTCTAGTTCAACACGTGATTTCCAGTTTAGTTTTCAGCAGCTTTCTGCACTTTTGGTGGTCATCCAATCACCTTTCTGCACTTTTGGTGACCATCCAATCAGTGCAGAGCACAGAGAAGTGACAAAAACGTCATCACTGAGGTGTAAGGCTCTCAGTGGCTGCTAAAATCAGATGACCGTGTTATATATATATTTCACTGTATTGCCTTGTGAAGGCCATTTTCAGTTCACTGTCTGTACTATACAGACTGCTCTTAGTTAGATAGCATTTTCCTCTCCATAGACATAAATAGTTAAGGAGTTTGGTTTTACTGGCTGCATTTTTCCCACACCCAGAAGTTATTTGGCGACATTTGTAGGCTCACATAATGCCTAACTCTCATGTACATGGATATATATTATACAGAGTGCTAAATCATAATCAGCGCCCTTTTGCTACCGCTGCACCTCCTGTAGCTATGCCCCTGTTTGCAAGCTGTCCTCATCTTTTCATTTAGCCATTCAAAGGAATAAAGTATTTTAGCCTCTCAATTTTTCTCTGTCACTCTTAGAGCCAAATTTTTTCACTATGTTGTTCCATGTATCCAGTTTACTTTTATGGATGGTAATTCCAGCTTCTCCTTACCTGTATAGGTATAAAAATTAACCAGAACATCTTCTCCCATAGACTTTGATGGGGTTTGAAGTTCGAGTTCGAGTTCGAATAGAACTTCGAACCGAACTCACAAAAGTTTGAGGTTCTAATCGAACTAGAACTTTTTACTGTTCGCTCAGCAATAGTGGTAAGCAAGAAAGGAGGGGCATAGGACGTGGAGCTAGAGGTATGAGACAAGGCACTCCTTCCAGTGCTCTGGACGACACACAAGCGAGCACATCATCAGTCACAGGATCGTAAGGCCTGTCATCGCTTGGTCGGTTCCCAGTGAATCTCAGTACTGAAGAGTGGCGCCAATATGTTCTTCAGTGGTTAACACCCTGCAACCAACGGTTTTACTTCCTCTTCATCTCAGTCATCGCCAAAAATGTAATCATCATCATCATCAGTCCAACCTGAGGCAAACACGAGGCAAACACGAGGCAAACACGAGGCAAACACCACCAAAAGGCGGGCCGCTAAATTTTCTTTGAGAACTCACACAATGTATCAGCTTGCCGGTGGTGTTGGAGGAGGTCACGGGTAGGACCCATTTCGATTAATCGGCGATTGTTGCCGCGTGAAGTTTTCGGGACAATAGATTGGATGCTTTAGCTCCAAAAGGGCTAATGAAACTGCCTGTAAAGGGAAATTTTTATGATTAAAAATTTTGCAATTACTGTCCTCCATATTTATCTATCTTAGAACATTTTATATTGGATAACAGGGAAAAAGTAATGGTCATGCCTTTTACGCGTTGAAATAGAATCGTTTTACTAGATAATTTAATTTTAAGTGGTATATTGGGCACCCAGATGTAAATTCTTGTATTGCATAGTAGGGGGGGTTTAATTACCCTCCCTGCATTCAGGAGTACAAATAGATACGACGAGGATCCTGCTCACATTTTGAAAAAGGGGGGCGTGGTTATCCCCCCAAAACCGTGGGTTTTTTTATAAGGACATCAAACCGGCTGCTCCTATGACTCTGTGAAAGCATCGAAATCAGTAATAACCTTTGGCGGAAACCTGCCGACCCTTCGGGACATTTAACCTCATCGAGGATTCCAGGATTACCATTTTCCTGAACTTATTTGTTGTGCTTATATGAGAAGTATATAAAATTTCAGCCAACGCTTTATTAAGGCAATATTGGTGAAGATTGTTCTATATTATAAAAAGAATAAAAATATCCATAAAAACGCAAAGAGAACATTTTGTGGTTTACGGCATATTGTTCTAATGTGGTATGTAACCATCCTAAAGCCAAAAGCCTGAATGTCAGCATTACCAGGCTGTTGGACTTAGAAATGTTGCCTTTCCGCCTTGTGGACACAGATAGGTTCCGCCACATCATGGCCTTGGCATGCCCCCACTATTAGATGCCGAGCAGGCATTTCTTTGCCAGAAAAGCTGTCCCTGCTCTGGCCCGCCACGTTGCAGAAAAGATCTCCAGCGCCTTGCCGGGCATCGGGTGCCCTACCAAAGCCCATCTCACTGCAGACACATGGAGTAGTAAGCATGGTCAAGGGTGTTACATCTCACTGACTGCTCACTGGCTGAGTTTGGTGGATGACACTGCCTCTGGTGATGGGTCTCGGTTGACCACTGTTGCACACTGCTGGGATGGTGCAGAGTCCAGATCCCCAACCTCGACGGGTAGTATCACGTGCCAAGAGAAACCAAGCCGTAATCAAATTAATTTGTCTAAATTTGACTAAATGTCACCCAATAAACAGTTCACTCTAAATAATCCATATTCCAAAGTTCTCTTTGATGACACAATGCGGTTAGGGTCAGAAGGCACTTCAAGAGATCAAGAGGTCAAAGAGGATGATTTTATTTGCTCTAACGGCCAATCGTTGGTGCCCTCAGAGGTGGAGAAGGAAGCTGGTCCGTTGGCAGAAATGCCAAGCGGTCAGTGGTGCCTCTCAGGGCCTGCGGCTTCTAGCCTGCAGCTTGAGGATGTAGAATGTCCAGAAAAGGAAGTCACCTGTGATGATGATGACATTGTGGATCCAACCTGGCCTGTTGAGCAGCAGCTGGCGAGTGCATCATCATCAGAAGAGGAGGAGTATGGGGTAGTGTCAGTGCAGGTCTGGTCTCAGAAAAGGAGAGGGCAGTTGCACAAGTCCGCTACTCCACCAGCTGTGGTCAGTGGTGCCAGCGGGAACAGCGGTACTAGGTTTTCACGGTCATAGAGGTCCAGGACCTGTGAAGCCTGGGCGTTTTTCGATCAAGCCTCAGATTCACCGACTGATGTCATATGCTGGATTTGCTTTCAACACATCAGTAGAGGAAAGAACATAAAGAGCTTAAGCACCACAAGCATGTAAAGCATGCATTGCTGTGGAACAGTCACTTGGAGAAAACAGGTAATGGGCTCCAACCACCGTGACATCCTATGCCTCCTCCTCCTCCGCCGCCACTTCCAGGTCCAAGCGGTCCTATGCTGCTGATGTGCCGGAGCAGCATGAGCAAGCATCATTCTCAGTCCCAAATATTGTCCGCCAATTCCGACGAGCAACACAGCCTACACATTTCTCCTCCACCAGTGTGAACTGCACGCCATATAGCAGCCAGTCCGGCAGCCAGCCTTCTGTGTACCAGGTGTGGGAGCAGAAGAAATGCTTTCACCCCAACCATCCTAAAGCCAAAAGCCTGAATGTCAGCATTGCCAGGCTGTTGGACTTAGAAATGTTGCCTTTCCGCCTTGTGGACACAGATAGGTTCCGCCACATCATGGCCTTGGCATGTCCCCACTATTAGATGCCGAGCAGGCATTTCTTTGCCAGAAAAGCTGTCCCTGCTCTGGCCCGCCACGTTGCAGAAAAGATCTCCAGTGCCTTGCCTGCATCGGTGTCTACCAAAGTCCATCTCACTGCAGACACATGCAGTAGTAAGCATGGTCAAGGGTGTTACATCTCACTGACTGCTCACTGGCTGAGTTTGGTGGATGACACTGCCTCTGGTGATGGGTCTCGGTTGACCACTGTTGCACACTGCTGGGATGGTGCAGAGTCCAGATCCCCAACCTCGACGGGTAGTATCACGTGCCAAGAGAAACCAAGCCGTAATCAAATTAATTTGTCTTGGAGACCGTCAACAAATGGGTCAAGAGCTGTGGACGACTCTGCACACTCAGACTGACCAATGGCTGGGTGCTAAGAACCTGGCGCATGGCAGGGTGGTGTGCAACAACAGGAGAAATCATTAATGATCATTAAACTTACGCACATTTCTTGCCTGGCACACGTCATGAACCTGGTTGTGCAGAAAATTCTCAAGCGCTACCCAGGTCTTGACTATCTACTGTGGAATGCTCGAGGTCTTAGCTCAAACTTCTGGCGTTCACACCCTGCTTCGGCATGACTGGCAGCGTTGAGGCGTGATCTGCCCCCCCCGTCAATCGTCTGATATGTGATGCGGCAACATGCTGTAATTCCATCCTCCACATGCTCCAGCGATTGTGGCAGCAGCGTAATGCCATAATGCAGTATGAAATGTCACATGGCCTGACTAGCAGTGTTGCAGACCTCGGGTTTTTGACTGAGAGTGGAGCCAGGTGAAGGATCTCTGCACCATCCTGGCAGTTTTGAAGAGGCCACCAAAATGGTCAGTCTGGACGATGGCATTGTCAGAATGACCATTGTGGTTATATTTTCACCAGAACAAGCATTAGGCACTCTGCGACAGCAGGTCCCAGATGTGATGGAGGAGAAGGAAGCGGACACAGAGCCTTTCTCACTGGAGAATGTAGAAGGCCCAACTGTTTCGCAATTCTATAGGTCTTTAGTCGGTAGTTTGAGGTTCAGGGCGGGTGCAGGACAGCAGTTCAACTCACAGAGTGCAGCGCATGAGGTTAGCCAGGGCTCTGGTGATGGTCAGGATGAGGAAAGGGAGGAGTATGAGGAGGCAGAGGTGGACACCACCGGTACTGATCACCCTTCAGTGGTAAGAGGTTGGCACAAATTACATGAGATGAGGAGGAGGAGGAGGAGGAAGAGGAGGAATAACCCGTTAGTGTCCCTCAACCCCAAGTCTTGGGAGATCTCAAACATGAGTGCTTGGATGCTACATTACCTGCAACATGTTGCATGCATCAAGGCAATCAAAATGAACAGCGATTACTGGGTGGCCACCCTCCTTAATCGACGTTACAAATCAAAAGTGAGCAATTTCCTTTCACTCACACAAATTGACAGTAGAATGCAGGAATTTGAGACAGTGTTCAATTACCAACTTGAGACATCTGTTATATCTTCTTCACATTCTAATGTCACGGTGGAACAACGTTAGCAACGCATCTGCAGTAGAATGGTTAGTAGCCGCAGCAGGCAGTGTGGCAGAACCCTACTGGGGGATATTTTGCAATCCATGTTTACCACCTCTAAAATGCCTGCAAGGCAGGGCAGCATTCAGATACACAGAGACTGCCTTAAGACCATGGTCCATGACTACCTGCGGCTCAACACTGATGTTTTTGGACTTAATCTGGACCCATTCAACTTCTAGGTGTCCAAACTAAATGAATGGCCTGAGCTTGCTCGACACGTCATAGAAGTTCTGTCCTGCCCAGCAGCCAGCGTTATCTCAGAACGCACATTCGGCACAGCTGCCGGGGTGATAACTGACAAACGTATCTGTCTTTCCCCTGAGAATGTGGATCATTTGACATTCATCAAAATGAATCAAGCGTGGATCTCTGATGATTTTGTTGCCCCGGTTGCCGATGTCACTGACCAGTAAACTGAGCACGTCTTCTTGACAATGTGAAATACACATTCCATCAGTCTTCTATTAACATCAGTCATTCATTGGTCATCAGTCTGACATAATTCATCTATTAAGCATTTCAGGGCCCCATACAACCAAATCAACTGTGGCCCCACCCATTAGTAGATCCTATTTTTTTATATATTTTTGGGCCCCTTTTTGATTACGGCCAGTTACAGGAGTACTGCCCATACTGCCCTATTGGCACCCCTGCTGGTAGCAGCCGCTATGGGGCTCTGCATCCTGAGGTGTCCCAAAAGCCCCTTTGACACATAAGAAGACACCGGTATTGGAAATGGCACATGGTAACTGGCAGGGGTGCCAATAGGGCAGTACTCCTGTCATGGCCCTAATCAAAAAGGGACCCACTGATATATTAAAAAATAGAAACTAGTAATGGGTGAGGGCCCCATTTGATTTAGCTGCATGGGGCCCTGAAACAGTTAATAGATGATGGCAGTCCTGGCTACCACTGCACCCACTATAACTACGGCCCTGCCAGCTGAACCTCCATGTTCCCCTTTGAGTTGTTCTTGCTGCCATCACATATATCACATATTCTTGGCCCTGGCGCAAAAAGTGAAACTGGGCTCCTTCCACTTACCATGTGCCATTTCCAATACCGGTGTCTTCTTATGTGTCAAAGGGGCCCTGTAGCATCTGCTACCGCTGCACCTCCTATATCTACGCTGTCCTCATCTTTTCAATTAGCCATTGAAAGGAATTTATTATTTTAACCTTTCAATTTTTCTGTGACTCTTAGAGCCATATTTTCTTCACTAAGTTGTTCAACGTATCCAGTTTACTCTTCTGGATGCTAATTACAGCTTCTCCTCACTTGTACAGGTATACAAATTAACCTGAACATCTTCTCCCATTGACTTTAATGGGGCTCGCAATTCGAGATCGCGTTCGACTTGAACTTCAAACCGAGCTTCTCAAAATTCGCGGTTCGACTCGAACGAAATCATTTTAGGGCCCACTCATCACTAATTATAATCCCTATTATAAAAGTGTTACTAGGTATAATTATGAAATATTAATCTCTAAGGACACTGTACTGTATTGCTAGTTTAATTGCTAGTGTAAAAGTTTTGCAGATTATTGTCAAAAACAGCGTTCTTCCACTATAATGCTAAATGTCCTGAAAATCCAACTTTTGTAAATTAGCCATTTAATTTATAAATGCCAAATTTGTTTGAGAGAAAAAAGATTCATCAACTAGCCATCAATGAGGGACGACAGAATTTAATAGAAATAGTTTTGGCATAGTTGGGCTCAAAGGCTAATGACAGAGTTGGGAAATCCACTACGATTCCTTTTAATTCCACAAATGTGATTTTGTTGTCACTTAGACTAATATTTACTGATTCATTCACTAGCATTTAAATGCTGTATTTAATACAATTTTACATAATACAACCTTGGGGTAACTTAGATTGTAAGTGCTGCACCAACTCTGCTTTTACTTTGGGTTTTAGACTGTTGTTATGAGAGCAGAACTATGAAAACAAACTAATGCAAGCACGAAGCAACGTGAAAAATCCCTAAGACTGATATCATTACTTGAAAGAGACGGGGGATCATTTTGTAATGTGTTACACCTAAAAGTAATGTTTGGGAGGATTCTTTGATGGTGTTGATTTAATTTGGAGGACTGGACAATCATCTTTTTCTTTCCTTGTGACACATTTACTTTAGGGTTAAAAACATATGATAGCATTTAGTGTAAATCTTTATTTGTGTTTTAAGCAAGTCTTTGCTTTATCTGCATTACTTATCAACTTTTTTTCTCTTTTGTTTTCATTTTCTTCTTAATTTTGTTTGGGAGCTTTGAAAGCAATCATTACTATTCCCCACAGGTATAAACTATATTTAAAATATTTTTCAAACTACAATGATCAATTGGGAAAGAATTAAAGGGGACCTGTCACATAGATTATGCCCCTCTTGCTGAGGACAGCACAATCTAGTGAAGATGTAAGATGCTGTAGTTTTAGAGCATTTACACCTCAAATCTTATTCTTGAGCAGGTGTTATCCCCGCCTACCAAAGGCTAGCCCCGCCCACCTGGCAGTTATTCTCATGTTTCTACCTATTCAAAGTAATAGGTTTATCAGTTGAGGTGGGCGAGGCTAGCCTCACATGGTCGTGGTTTGAAAAAACTGACTCTTTGAATTACTATTTTCTGGCTGAAATTTGCAGATTTGAGCAATAAATATTTGAAAACTACAGCATCTTACAGAATAAGGGGCACAGCACTGGAAAAAGCAGGTCTGACACTAGTTTGTGCTGTCTACAGCAAGGGGGGCATAATCTATGTGACAGGTTCTCTTTAATATAAAGGCACCAGAGACCACTCTATAATGTCAGTATATTTTGCTTTAGACAGCCTATTCTATATACTGTATACATATGTACTCAACTAGGATACCACTCTAATACCCAGCAAAGATAAAAGCCAAAAAAGTGTCTCGATATTCACAGAACCAGGCTCATACAAGCATTACACAGATGTGTTGCTGTCTTACCTCAGTTCCTCGTAAGGTTTCTTAAAACAGCTAATCATGATTGTCTTTCAGCTATGTTTTCAACTGTAATGCTTTAGGTCCTTTTGTTCACGTTTTAGATTCAAATACTGATCTGTAATTAATTTGTTTTGTAAATGTAAAATATTGATCGATAATATAGATCTGTTTCTAACATCAGACAATTAATTTGCCGACAGAGCTCTGTAGAACATTAGCTCCATGTTTAGGGCTTATTTCACTTTGAAAAATACAGACCCTGAATAAAGTGAATTTTTTTTTTTTTTAAACAAATTTTATTGCATTTTCAAACATTTAAACAATAAACACATATCTCTGACATGTATTAATGGTCATATCACACATTTGCATAATCTCCGGGCCTGTGCCTGGAATATGAAGATGATACATACAGAGAAAACATAATTTACAAGGGTATAAAAGAACTTAAAGTAAACAGATTATCAACACTACTAAAGTGCAACTGCGTCCTATCTTCGTCTCGTGCGCCCGTATGGTCTTTAATGGAACCTCATACTCAAGTCCAAAGCTCCTCAGACCTGAAGTCTCCCCAGCGGAATAAAGTGAATTTGTCTGAAGTCAGACTGACCCACTTGAGTACAAGAGTAACTGTCACGGGGGTCGCGGGCTCCGCTGCCCCCGGCGGCAGCTGCGGCTGCCCGCGACCTTCCCCCTGCTGTCCCGGTCCCGGCGCAGCGTCTCTTACCTGTCCGCACTCCTGTGAACGCCGCTCCCGGCCACCGTGCGCGTGGCCGCTGCTCTAGGCGCGCGCCGCCGCCGACTTCTCTAAATTTAAAGGGCCAGCGTCCGATAATTGGCCCCATTGTCGGGCGCTGGTTCATTTAAGGTATCCGCCCCCAACACTTCCTGCCAGTCTGTTGGTGTGTTCTTGGTGCGTTTTGAGAGTTTTGGAGTTTAGTCTTGATTACCCGTGTACCAGTCCGCTTGCTTACGTTTCCTGACCTTGCCTCTTTGCCGCCCTGACCGTCTGCCTGTCCCCGACTATGCCTCTGGATTACGCTTCTGTACCACGCTGTACCCCGGCTGCCATCGCAAGTCATGTCAGGGGTAACGACCTGGTAACCTCACGCCGTAGCAAGTCCATCCCGCTTTGCGGCGGGCTCTGGTAAAAAACCGGGGGCTACTTAGATTCCGTTCCCTGGCGTGGCTTAGCTATCATCACTTGCGTTGGCCCAGCGGATCCACTCCTCCGTTACAGTAACCTTCGATAGGCTCAAGCTTTGGCACAATAATGTACACTTAAAGGGAACCTGTCACATATTGAAATTGAAATAAAGGAATTAGAGGATAAAATGCAAGAGTTTAACCATGATAGTCAATTTTCAGAATTGCAAGAAAAATTGAAAAACACGTTAAATGATCTGGAAAAAATCATTATGGAGAATAAAAGAAAAAAATATAATAGAGACATAGAAGACTACAAGAACGACAAAGTTTATACCTGGTCTAGAGAAAGCCAACAAAATACACCAAGATCAATATTAAAGAAGAAGTGGCAACGTAAGGACAAAAGATCAGTCAGCTTTACTGATATAGAAAATACGGACAGTTGCAACACAGATTCAGAAAAGGAATGTGATGCAACACAAAAAATGCAAGATCTGCCAAAAAACGGGGTCAACACAGAAGAAGAAGAAGAAAAAGACCAAGCTCCCAAGAAAACAACGAGAAATTATTACAAAAAGAAACGGACATATCGGAGGAAATAAATGACACACCAGTCATTATACTCACTCCCACTATTTTGACGGGGCCCCAAGTGGAGGTTCTACAGCGGGGACTTAATTTTGCACCCTCTTGTGACTTTGATTTATTTTCCACCGTTTTAGATATAAATAAATTCTCGAGATTGCTCACTGTTAAAAAATATTTCTATAATCAAGAAAATACAAATAACACATTAGAAGTAAGATCCACAGACAGTGAGAATGAATATACTAATTTGCTGTTCAAAGAACAATTAGCGTTAAAATCATTACAAGATCTGTACAAAGAGGGAGATGTCATTGGTGATGCAGTCCCCAATCAGGGAGAAAATATCATATACAACACACCTAACCCCAATTTTTACCCGTCAAAGCAAGAGTGTCCGCATTAAGATGTATTCCAAAATACTATGGAAGGGATCTATTAACCTTACAAAACAAAATCACTAAACGACAGGTAGACAAGGCAAACAAAATAACCAAAACAGGAGCCAAAGTAGGGCCCTCAAAAATTAAAAAAGTAATGACAACTTAATTATAAAAAAAAAAGCGGATAAAGGGGGGGCCCACTGTTGTTCCAACCCCCCAAAATGCTCCAGCGATTGTGGCAGCAGCGAAATTTCCCATAATGCAGTATGAGATGTCACATGGCCTGACTAGCAGTGTTGCAGACCTCGGGTTTTTGACTGAGAGTGGAGCCAGGTGAAGGATCTCTGCACCATCCTTGGCAGTTTTGAAGAGGCCACCCAAATGGTCAGTCTGGACGATGGCCTTGTCAGAATGACCATTGTGGTTATATTTTCACCAGAACAAGCATTAGGCACTCTGCGACAGCAAGTCCCAGATGTGATGGAGGAGAAGGAAGCGGACCACAGAGCCTTTCTCACTGGAGAATGTAGAAGCCCAACTGTTTCGCAATTCTATAGGTCTTTAGTCGGTAGTTTGAGGTTCAGGGGGGTGCAGGACAGCAGTTCAACTCACAGAGTGCAGCGCATGAGGTTAGAGGGCTCTGGTGATGGTCAGGATGAGGAAAGGGGGGAGTATGAGGAGGCAGAGGTGGCACCACCGGGGACTGATCACCCCTTTAGTGGTAAGAGGTTGGCACAAATTTCATGAGGGAGAGGAGGGGAGGAGGAGGAAGAGGAGGAAAACCCTTTAGTGTCCCCCCAAAACCCCCAAATCTTGGGGATCTCAAACATGAGTGCTTGGATGCTACATTACCTGCAACATGTTGCAAAGCATCAAGGCAATCAAAATTTAACAGCGATTACTGGGTGGCCACCCTCCTTAAAACGACGTTACAAATCAAAAGTGACAAATTTCCTTTCACTCACACAAATTGGGCAGTAGAATGCAGGAAATTGAGACAGTGTTCCAAATTACCAACTTGAGACATCCTGTATATCTCTTCACATTCTAATGTCACGGTGGAACAAAAGTCAGCAACGGGACTGCAGTAGAATGGTTAGTAGCCGCAGCAGGCAGTGTGGCAGAACCCTACTGGGGGATATTTTGCAATCCATGTTTACCACCTCTAAAATGCCTGCAAGGCAGGGCAGCATTCAGATACATAGAGACTGCCTTAAGACCATGGTCCCATGACTACCTGCGGCTCAACACGATGTTTTTTGGACTTAATCTGGACCCATTCAACTTCTAGGTGTCCAAACTAAATGAATGGCCTGAGCTTGTCGTACGACATCATA
The DNA here is from genome assembly GCA_025379985.1 of Phyllomedusa bahiana. NCBI lineage: Eukaryota > Metazoa > Chordata > Amphibia > Anura > Hylidae > Phyllomedusa > Phyllomedusa bahiana. The sequence continues at coordinate 75,694 of JAODAL010006531.1, read as the reverse complement.
GAAGTTCGGGTCCTGCCCAGCAGCCAGCTTTAAATCTCAGAACGCACATTCGGCACAGCTGCCGGGTGATTAACTGACAAACGTATCTGTCTTACCCCGAGAATGTGGATCATTGACATTCATCAAAATGAATCAAGCGTGGATCTCTGATGATTTTTTTTGGGCCCCGGTTGCCGATGCCCACTGACCAGTAAACTGAGCACGTCTTCTTGACAATGTGAAATAAAACATTCCATCAGTCTTCTATTAACCTCAGTCATTCATTGGTCATCAGGTCTGACATAATTCATCTATTAAGGGATTTCAGGGCCCCATACACCAAACAACTGTGGCCCCACCCATTAGTAGATCCTAATTTTTATATATTTTTTGGGCCCCCTTTTTTATTACGGCCACTTTCCAGGAGTACTGCCCATACTACCCTATTGGCACCCCTGGCAGTAGCAGCCGCTATGGGGCCCTGCATCCTGAGGTGTCCAAAAGCCCCTTTGACACATAAGAAGACACCGGTATTGGAAATGGCACATGGTAACTGGCAGGGGTGCCAATAGGGCAGAAAGCCCGTCATGGCCCTAATCAAAAAGGGACCCACTTGATATATTAAAAAAAAGAAACTAGTAATGGGGGGGGGCCCCACTTAATTTAGCTGCATAGGGGCCCTGAAACAGTTAATAGATGACCGATGGCAGTCCCGGCTACCACTGCACCCCCTATAACTACGGCCCTGCCAGCTGAACCTCCCTGTTCCCCTTTGAGTTGTTCTTGCTGCCATCACATATATCACATATTCTTGGCCCTGGCGCAAAAAGTGAAACTGGGCTCCTTCCACTTACCATGTGCCATTTCCAAAACCCGTGTCTTCTTATGTGTCATAGGGTCCCTATAGCTTCTGCTACCGCTGCACCTCCTACAGCTACGCTGTCCTCATCTTTTCAATTAGCCATTGAAAGGAATTTATTTTAACCTTTCAATTTTTTCTGTGACTCTTAGAGCCATATTTTCTTCACTAAGTTGTTCAACGTATCCAGTTTACTCTTCTGGATGCTAATTACAGCTTCTCCTCACTTGTACAGGTATACAAATTAACCTGAACATCTTAAAGGGGGGGCCACTGTTGTTCTTGACCGTAGTCTCTATGTCACACAGGTACATGCGATTCTGCAGGATACCACTACTTATCATAAATTAAAAGAAAATCCTACCAAACCCTTCCCAAAAGGAGCTTGAAAAACTCATTAGGGAAGGCCTAGCATTAGGGGCTATAACAGAAAAACTAGGTGAATACTTAGTGGGGAAGGACCCGGTGATACCAATTTTTTATGGTGCCCCAAAAGTCCATAAGGATAAATTCCCACCCACTTTGAGACCCATTATTTCTAGTAACAATTCCCTAAATGAGCGCCTAAACAAGTGGCTAGACAAACACTTGCAACCTATTGTCCAAAACATCCGGGTTACATTAAGGACACTAAAGCAGTGCTGCAAATGATGTCGGGCAAGCCTTGGAAGGAGGGTCATACGTGGATTGCCTGTGATGTAGTCAGTTTGTACTCGAGCTTACCACATGACCTTACTATGGTAGCAGTTTCATTTTTTCTTCAACATCAAAGTGGGTATAATCCAGGTCTACAGGAATTCATCATGTTATCTGTAGAGTACTTGTTAAAACATAACTACTTCAAGTTTTGAAGACAGTTATTATTTACAACTTATCGAGCCCCTATGGAGCTACCTCATCTCCATCTCTTGCGAACAATCCTAATGGCCTGGTGGAGCACCACTATATTACAGTGATACTAACCCCTTTGGGAGTATATACTGTGGTATGGACGCTACAATCGATGACCTCTTGGTCATTTGGGGTCACGATAAGGCGTCCATACCCAGGTTCCTGAATACATCAACCAAAATTAGTTTAACCTAAAATTCCCTGGTAATTGGAACCAGGTAGAAATGCCATTTTTAGATATTCTCCTAATAGGCGATACTGTATCTGAACAAATAGTTAGTACCCTCTATAGGAAACTCAATTCGGGGAACTCTATTTTGAGGGCAGATAGCTGTCACTCTTCTCACACAGTGGCAGCTATCCCCTATGGAGAATATGTCAGGGTCAAACGAGCGTGCACATGCTATAGAGATTATGCAGAACAAATCAAAAAGGTGGATCATAGATTAAAACAGAGAGGCTATACAGAATACAGTCTTACAAAAGCAAAAAATAAATCAAAGGAAAAACACAACAGCAATTATTGGTTAACAACACACCAAACAAAAAAACAACAAGCAAAAGGAAACAATAATACCAAACGAGTGATACACTTTTTATTTTCTACCAAGTATATAGAAAACTTTAATGAAATTAAAAGGCTATTTCTAAGGAACCTAAACATCTTACGACAGGATCCAGTTTTGTCAGATAATCATAGACAGAGGTGTTAAATGTGTGCCAAAACGAGCAAAACACTAGGCTTCCATAAATTTCTCCTATTGCCTGGAAACAAAAAATAATCACAAGATCAACGATGGCTAGAACTACCAAAGGTTTTTACCCATGTGGAGGCAATCGTTGCAATCTCTTGTCCGAAAGCCAAAAAAACTACCACATTTAGAAATAATGAAGGAATGCAAGAATACAAAATCTTAAGGTTCCTTAACTGCGATAGTCATCATGTTATCTATGTGGTGGAATGTACTATGTGTAGTAAAAAATATGTTGGCTGTACAACTAGAAAACTAAAAACTAGGATGGCAGAACACCTGATAGCATTAGGAATAAACATACACAGGTATCAGGAGCCGCCAAACTTTTTTAGAAACCCTATGATGGAGATTGCTCTAGCCTTATATTCTATGCTATTGAACAGGTTGATAAACCATACCGTGGGGGAGATTGGGCAGGTAAAGTACGATATAGAGAAGCATTCTGGATACTGAACCTGGGCACAAGATTTCCCCAAGGTCTAAATTATAGAACAGATCTATTATACATATATTAACATTATCCATTAGTGATGTCTTCTGCCCCTTTAAGAAATTACCATAGCCCGCACAGGAAGTGATGTGATACATATTGTATCAGTTTATTGGCTAATGTTTGTTTTTAAACCTGGGAATATACCCTATTGTTTTATGTCGTGATCAAGAGCCTGCACGCTCGAAATGCGTTGACAAGGTTGTTCTATTTTAGCCTACTTTGTACTACTGCCGAATTGCACCGGAATAAAGTTTATTTGCATTCACTCACCTGGATCCGGAAGCTGTATGTCTTGCTGCATAGCTGGGCGTCGCTGCCATTTCTGTTTGTGAACCTGTCACATAGGTTATGCTTATCTTGCTGTGGACAGCACAAGCCAGTGTCAGACATACTGTTTCCAGTTCTGTGTCCCTTATTCTGTAAGATGCTGTAGTTTTTGTGTATTTAATGCTCAAATCTGCAGTTTTCAGCCAGAAAAGAGTCATTCAAAGAGTCAGTTTTTTTTTCCAAACCCCGCCCACCTGAGGCTAGCCCCCCTGGTCAAGCCTTTGGTGGGCGGGGCTAACACCTGCTCATGAATAACACTTGAGCATTAAATGCTCTAAAACTACGGGAAATGCTGTTTTAACGCTATCTTGTGGAGGAATGAAATGAAATAAAAGTTCGTGAAGTACCTTTGGTCCGCTGGAATTTCCTTGGTGAATTTTTTGATTTGCTCTAAAACTACAGTATCTTACAGAATAAGGGACACAGCGCTGGAAACAGCATGTCTGTCACTAGCTTGTGCTGTCCTCAGCAGGGGGGCATAACCTATGTGACAGGTTCCCTTTAAAAAAAAATTAGGGTTCCAAAGCTCTTTAAGAGAACAACCACGTTTGGAGTCAACTGAAGAACTAATCACTAGGTATCCTATAAACCCTGCACATGCAAATATTACTTGATTTACAAAACGTATTTATAGGGGTATTCCTATTTCATTGATTAGCTTTCAACATATAGGCAAAGGTAAGTAAAGACTATCCCCAAATACATTGCTGTTCAGATTTTTCTTTAGTTCAGAGTGAGGAGCAAATCTTGCTTTTGTGTAATCTCCTGCTTTTGTGCACAAGCTTCCTTAGATTACTGGCCACCTCTCTCTGCTTTAACAGACAGTAGCAGTGGCCAGAATGGTGATATTACTCTCTCCCTGCAGTTTTTTGTCTGCAATAAAGAGCTTGTTTATGTTACTAACCAGCTATAACCCATCAGAGCTATGTAGCCTTGTATGCTACAGTTTACAAAGCTCCTGCATTAATGTCCTTCTAACATACTCAGCTAGGAATAGCAGAGATGATATGTCAATCACTGTTGTTTAACTGCCCACAGCCTAAGCAGGAAGTAGAAGCCTGATGTTTGCTGTGGCCCTGTAAAACATTATGGTGAAACAACTTGTGGCCCAGATCACGTCCTGTATAGAGAGAGGATGGGCCCTAATAAGTTTCTCTGGTGGGCCCAAGAAACTTCAATCTGACACTGAATAAGCCTTTGCTTCATAAGTATTGTATACTGCTTTGCTTATCTTGAGCTTTTTTTGGGTTAAAGCATGTAGTAAAGGATGAGCTGTACTCTCTGCACAATTCTATTCCACTGTGTCAGAGGTGTTTCTGTCAATAGATTTCTAGCTTATTTTCAAGAGCAATCTGAATGAGATTTTTTAAGTAAAATTAAGTAAAAGAAATAAAGTAAAATGAAGCATTAATCCAGCTAAACTATTTATATATATTTTTGAATTATATTTAATAACTTCAAAAAGTGTAATACGAGATAGGCATATTAATATTAACTCAAAAGAATGCATTCATGTTATTTGAGGGAAAAAATAGATACTTTAAAAAATAAACATTTTAATCTCTTTCATGGGATATATGGAGCACAGAACCAAAAGGGAAAAAACAGGCTTTCATCATATGTTATCAAAGTTGATAACTGGATAACATCTAACTCTCAGCCTAAAGCAGGGAGGCTTGATTTAATTCCTGTGTTGAATCCATATGATTTTAAATGAGTCACTTTATCTCCCTGAGCCTCAAGCAGTAAAAGATTAGAAAATCTCGAATATGGTCAGTACACTGCTTATGTCTGTACGTTAAACACTGTCATTCCTTACACATCATATTAAATCCATGGTATTTTTAGCTTTCCACTTATATAGATAAAACAGCTAATAAAAAGATTCATATTAAAATACAAAGGACTTTAGGGAAGAATTGTCAGAGAGGATTCTGATCTATTTGTTTGATTTTTATACATGTACATATGGTTTTATAGTCTGTAAAAAAAATTATATTATCTCCTTTATTCTATTTCGTATTAAGGGTATTAAATATGCCCGCAACTGTATTTTTTGTTAAATTTATGTAGAGCATATTAAAAATTATTTTTTCATCACATTTTATTACAACAGTTGATGCTATTTCAACCTATTAATGTAAATTGGCGTTGTCCATTATCAGTGTAATATAAGAATTTCTGAATTTACTCAAAGTGCATACAGGTCATCGCATGGTACTGTAAAAAATGTCGCTTCTCCAGTACTGCCTACTCTCAGGCTTCTTCACTATGCCCATACAGTGAAGGAAATAATTATTTGATCCCTTGCTGATTGTCTAAGTTTGCCCACTGACAAAGACGTAAACAGTCTATAATTTTGAGGGTAGGTTAATTTTAACATTGAGAGATAGAATATCCAAAATAAAATCCATAAAATCACATTTTGCAGTAAGAAATAAGTATTTGATCCCTCTGGCAAACAAGACTTAATAATTGTTGGCAAAACCCTCGTTGGCAAGTACAGCAGTCAGACATTTTTTGTAGTTGATGATGAGGTTTCCACACATGTCCGGAGGAATTTTGGTCCACTCCTTATTGCAGATCATCTCTAAATCATTAAGATTTTGAGGCTGTCACTTGGCAACTTGGAGCTTCAACTCCCTTTCCATAGTTTTCTATGGGATTAAGGTCTGGAGACTGACTAGGCTACTCCATGATCTTAATTATATAGTTACATAGTTTGTAAGGCCAAAAAAAGACAAGACTTCCATCCAGTTCAGCCTGTTGTTTCTAAAGTGTTGATCCAGAGGAAAGCAAAAAAAAAAAACAATGAGGTAGAAGCCAATTGTCCTCATTTTAGGGAAAAAAATTCCTTCCTGACTCCAATCTGGCAATCGGAAAAATCCCTGGATCAAAGACCCTTCTCCAGAATCCTAGACACTATAAGTTGTTATGATATTACACTTCAGAAATGCATCCAAACCCTTTTTGAACTCTGTTATTGAATTCACCATGACAAGTTCCTCTAGCAGAGAGTTCCACAGTGTCACTGCTCTAACAGTAAAGAATCTCTTTCTATGTTTATGTATTATGGGAAAGGGGCTGAGAAGCCCACAGCGCCCTCTGTTGGTTGTAACAAATCCTCAATTTGCTTTTAAACCCACCGAGTCTTGAAAAAACAAAAAGGTTTTTTTTAGCCAAGCCAGTATCTCTCATCTAAGACAACGCTGTTTTGGGATTTTGTCCCTCTTCAGTGCAGAGTAGAGAAGATACGGGCTGGCTGTGTGGGAGACATCGGGAAAGCTGAGGAAGGGAAAGATCTCTCCTTAAGGAGAGCACCAAACGAACGGCTTGTAGAGTTTTTGTTTTGCCTTTTCGCCCTCTATAGCATTGCTATCACAAAGGGATTAAGGGAAAGGGGCTGAGAACCCCCAGGGGCCCCCCGTTGGGTTTTAACAAATCCTCAATTGCTTTTGACCCCCCCAGTCTGAGAAAACAAAAAAGGTTTTTTAGCCCAAACCATACTTAAACTACAGACAACGCTGTTTCGGGATTTTTTTCCCCTTCAGTGCAGGCTTTTCCCGAGCACCCATGCCTCCCACACAGCCCCGTACTTCTCACTTGACTGAAGAGGGGCAAAAAAACCCCAAAAGCGTTGTCCCCGAAAAGAAGATATGGCTTGGCTAAAAAAATCCTTTTTGCTTTCCAAGACTCGGGGGGTCAAAAGCAAATTGAGGATTTGTTAAACCCAAAGAGGGCGCGTGGGCTTCTCACCCCTTCCCATAATGCCTTGTGATAGCAATGTAAGTAGAGGGGAAAAGGCAAAACAAAATCGAAAGCCGTTCGTTTGGTGCTCTCCCTTAAAGGGGAAAACTTCCCTTCCTGAGCTACCCGATGTCCCACAAAAGCCCCAGTTCTTCTCTATCTGCACTGAAAAGGGACAAAAATCCCCAAACAGCCCTTGCTGTAGATGAGAATATGGGTTGGCTAAAAAAACCATTTTTCTTTCTCAAGACTTGGGTCAAAAGCAAAATTTAGGATTTGTTACAACCAACAGGGGCGCGGGGCTTCCAGCCCCTTTCCCATAATGCCTTTTGATATCAGATGCTAATAGAGGGCGAAAAAGGCGAAAAAAAAACCCACAAACCTTCGTTTTGGGGTCTTTAAGGAAGATCTTTCCCCTTCCCGAGCTACCCGGCCCCCCACACAGCCCCCAGTATCTTCCTCTACTCTGCAATGAAGAGGGACAAAAAACCCCAAACTCGTTGTTGTACGATGAGAGAACCGGCTTAGCTAAAAAATTTTTGCTTTCCAAGACTCGGTGGGTCAAAAGCAAAATGTGGATTTGTTACAAACCAACAGAGGCTCTGTGGCTTCTCACCCCTTTCCCATAATGCCTTGTGATATGCAGATGCTAAGTAGAGGGCGAAAAGGCAAAACAAAAACTCTACAAGCCGTTCGTTTGGTGCTCTCCTTAAGGAGAGATCTTCCCTTCCTATGTTTATGTAGAAACTTTCTCTCCCCAAGACATAGAGGAGCTTGTTCTAGCTACAGTCCTGGGTATAAATAAATTTTGGGAGAAATCTCTATATTGACCTTTGATGTATTTAAACATATTTACTATGTCCCTCCGAAGCCGTCTTTTCTCTAAACTAAATAACCCTAATCTTGCTAATTTTTCTGGGTATTGTAGTCCAGTCCTTTTATTATTTTTGTTGCCCGCCTTTGGACCTGTTCAAGCTCTAAAATGTCTTTCCTGTGCACTGGTACACAAAACTGTACACAATATTCCATGTGTGGTCTAACCATTGACTTGTATAATAGGAGAATAATGTTCTTATCATGTGCATCTATGCCCCTTTTAATACACCGCCTGATCCTATTTGCCTTGGCAGCTGCTGTCTGACACTGGCTGTTACAATTAAGTTTACTGTCTACCAGGATTCCAATCACAGAAAAAGCACAAATCTGGGCCCCTAATCTAAAATATAACTTTTATTAGTCAAATCCTAAAACATACACAATGGCCCTACTCCATAGGTAACATCCCTTTTAGCTTACTAATAATATACATCATAAGTTAAAATTCCTCCAATACAAATAGTAGGTAATTTTTCGACTTATAGTAAAAATAGTCACATATAGGCAGGCCCTATTAAGATACTACGGAAGGACAGAGTAATCGTCCCGAAAGGGACGGCCCCTCCGATGAAGGGCTCGCCCTGTTGTACCCTACACAATTCTATTACATAAGTGAGGAATATCTATTATTCTTGCAGCAATAGCTGCACAGAAGGTTGCAGAAAGGAGAATGCCCAATAAACAGCCCATTCCCAACCAAATAACAGTTATAATCTTGGTACTTAGTACTTAGTACTTGGTACTTATCACTCATCCAAGATGTCCCAGATGTCCAAAATAGCCACCGATTCCCAATTATAGTGGTTGCATTTTCGGCCAGTAGCTCCATTGTGGGTTTATATGGGTTAGCCAAAACTCATTGGTCCCCGAGAAACCCCCCCTTGTAAACTTTGGGGGAGAAACGCGTCGGGAATCGGTGGCTATTTTGGACATCTGGGGGCATCTTGGATGAGTGATAAGTACCAAGTACTAAGTACCCCAAAATTATAACTGTTTTTTTTGGCTTTTAAACTGTTTATTGGGCATTCTCCTTTTTCAAACCCTTTGGCAGCTATTTCTGCAAGAATAAAAGATTTTTCCTCACTTATGTAATGAATTGTTGGGTTCAACAGGGCAGCTTCATCGGACGGGGCCCTCCCCTTTTGGGGCGATTACTCTGTCCTCCCTAGTATCTTAATAGGGGCCCGCCCTATTGGAAAATTGTGACTATAAGCAAATTTTCCTACTTTTTTTAATTGGGGGTATTTTGTATGTGATATTATTTGTAACTATAAGGGTTTACCTATGGAGTAGAGGGCTTGTTAGTTTTAGGATTTGATAATAAAATTATATTTTTGATTAGGGGCCCCGATTTGTGTTTTTCTGTGATTGGTTTTGTTTGACATAAGGGCCTTTTTTGTAGATCGCCTATTTATGTGATTTGTCTACCGGGTTCCCCAAGCCCTTCTCCATGTCATTTTTACCCAGCTTTTTCCATTTAAATGTAGATGTAATGGTTTTCCCCCCCATTTTTTAAAACCCTTTGATTTAATGTGTTAAACCTTAAATTGCCTTTCCCCTGCCGGCCTCCAACTTTTTCCAGACCCCTTTGTAATAACAAATTATTTTTTATTGGTTGTTATTACAGAGCTTATATCGTTGCAAATATCGTTTTTTTACTGTGCATCCCGTGAAAAAATAATTAATAAGATGTTAAAGAGATAGGGCCCAAAACTGGACTGTGGTCCCCCCCTGAACAGGGATTTAGTTGAGTATCACCGTTAATTACCCCCCTTTGTTTTTATCATGGCCAGTTGTTTTTCCCCCTTGACACTTTTTCCCCCCAGTCCAGCATTTTATTTTACTTCCCAAATTTTTAAAGTGGCACCGTAAAAAATGTTTTTAAAAAAAATCAGAATATGCACCCAAAATTCCTCCCCCCGACCCATCTAGAATTTAATTTTCCCAAGACTGATGAGACTGTTTGACAAGACCACCCTTCAAAAACCCATGTGGAACGCTTTATACAAAAATTTTCATTGAGAAACCCCAGGATAGCTCTTGAAAACCTTCAAAATTTTTTTCCCCGGGTTTTAAGTTACAATCTTAGTTTCCCCAGAATCACTTTTTGACCCTTTTGAAAAATTGCACCACATTTGCTATAGCTAATCCTTGGGGGACCATACCCCGTTATTAGGCAGCCCAAAAATATTTAAGAATAGGGGGGCCTACTATGACATACTTAACCCCCTTTAGGACACTCGAGTGTATGCCACAGGACCGGGGGGTTTTGTTTATTTTAATTCCCAAAGAGGGTGTGACTTTTTCCCCTAGGTTAGACAAGAAAATTTAATTTTGGTTTTTTCCCCTCACCCCTCTTTCATAAAACAAAAATGTCATCCTCCTCGTAATCAGGGAGAAAAAATTTTTTAATATTTTTTCTTTTTTCTCGTCGCCCCTACAGTCTTTTCCTATATTTTTAAAAGGGGCCCAACTTTTCGTTTTAATTTTTTTACTATTTTTATATTACAAAATATTTTGGGGTTATTTTTACTTTCTATGGAAATTTTGTTTTTGTTACAGATTTGTCCCTTTATCATTATTTACAATTTTTTTTTTCCCCATAGCTTTTTTAGCACCTCTTCACTACCCTCTGTTTTAGTAGTTGAAACCTTTTTTTTTGTTATTTATTGCCTTTTTACACCCTGTTGATCCACATTGGGTTTTTTTTCCGAAATTTTTTTTCCAAAGGTATGCACCTCTGCGTGGTACTGGGATGTTTGAAAAAATTATCCCATTTATTTTTTGTTTCCCCTTTTTTGAACACCTTTGTCCCAGTAAATTACGGTTTGGGGGCCCCCCTTTAAGCGAAAAAAATTCCCTTCCCAAAAATTCGTGTTTTTGTGGCCCCTTGACAAAAAACTTTTTGAAGAATAAAAGGAAATTTATTTTTTGGTCATATTTTAGATGCCCCTCAACCTGTACCTTTGTTTTCCGTAGGTCTTTTAAATTTTTTTAAGTTGGGAAGGGCCTTTCCTTAGTCGGTTCCTCACCTTTGGAAAAGGTAAATATCATTAGTTTTTTGAAAAAAAAACCCTGTTTCCTTTATGAGATTTTAAAGGTTTCAGATTCCCCAATTTATGTCTAGGTAGTTAAAGTCGTCATAATAAAAACCCTCATTTGATTAGCGGGCCCTTATTATTTGCCTGAGGAGTACTTTCTATGGTTGTTTTTTGGGGGCCCCTAAGAACCTTAATTTGTATTATTTGTTATTGTTACCCCCAATGTATATTTCCATAATATTCCCCACATGTTCATTACCTGTCCCAATATATCCCCATGTTGGCTTCAGTCAGGTTTTACATAGAGACAGACCTCCCCCCCCCCGGGTCCCCCCCATCTTTCAAAAGACTTAAAATGAAAGTTAAAAGCCCATGTGCTCTCGCCCGCCATGTCTTAGTTATCCCCACTAGCATATTTTTCTTCAGCAATTAGAAATTCTAGTTCATTTATTTTGTTGGTCAGAATCTTGGCATTTGGTCAGCATGAATTTTAAAAATTTTTCATTTTTTTTCCCCCTTTTCCCTGATCTTTTGAACTCTTGTCCCCCCCCCCCTCCACCCCACCCCCTGTTTATCCAAAATTCCCATTTAATTTTAAAATTTTGAACGCTATCTTTGTATTTTCCCCCCCCAGTCCCTGTTTAAATATTCCCCAACCTGGCCATTTTGTTCCCATACGCTGCACCCCCCCCATTTGGGGCACCCCCTCCTAACATAGGTCTGTACCCAAGCAAAGTCACCCGTTTTTCCAAAAAACCCAAATCCCTCTTTCCCAAACCCCCAAATTTGTGGAGACACTTTTCCCTTTACTCCCCCTGTCTCTGGTGTTGCCCGTGGAAAGGTAATATTTCGAAGTATTACCTTGGAGGTCCCTTTCCCTTTGGGTTTTGGCTAAGTCCCTGAAATAATTTTTAAAGGACATCCACCTCGTCTAACTTTTTTTGGGCCCAAAGTGCACCAGACAGTGGATTCTCACCAAAACCCCACCCAGCAACTGTCAACCCGATCCGCGATATGTCGAATCGGGCCCCGGTAAACTTCTGTTTCGCGTTTTCGCCGGTCTTTTTGAGAATTTCCCTGTCTGTTCCTCTTTGTTGTCCCCCTAATGTTTTCTTTTTTTTTAACCACTTTTGTTGCCTTGGTTGTTATTTTTGGGTCATTTTCTTGGGAATCCCACCCCGACCCCTTTTAATGTCCTGGCAGAAGGAAGGAGGTTGTCATCAGGATTTTACGGTAATGGTCCATCCCCTTTTCCCCTTGATGGGAGAAAAGTTCCGGCCCTTAGCAAAAACACCTCAAAATATTAATGTTTCCCCCAAAATGCTTAAAAAAGGGGGTGGTGTTTTTTGGGTCATAGGGAGCATTTTCTTTCCCCCAAATACGTAGTTGGTTTATTGCCAAGAGCTAAATTTTTTTCTCATTGACCAAGACTTCTCCCCAATAACCCCCGAATCATCCGATGTTCACTGGGGAAATTAGCAGGCCTGCTATGTGCCTTCTTGGCAAGGGGCCTTGGGGATGCGGTTTTAAAAAAACCCTTAATGTGTTTCCAAGGTTTTTTGGGGTTTTGGTCCACGCCTTAAGTATTAACAAGTTCCCCATGTAGTTTTTTTGGCTGATTTTTCAATTCTCATGATCAAGGATACCCATGAGGTGTTTTTGCATGGGCCTGAGGAAAAACCCCCGGGTGGCCCCCCCTCGAGGGGCGACGCCTGATTTGGGGGGTATCGTATGTTTTCGTCCCCCCAGGGGTGCCAAGGTCAGCCAGATAAATGTTCCATGTTAACCCCCGCCACACGGGACAGGGGCACCCGGGAGGACCCCAAACACTTTCCCCTCGTCCGAATCCGAAGGTTTTCACCATTTCTTTTTTTAAACCGTCTGTTTTAACGCTTATAAAAAGGCCCGAAACCAACCTTTGGGGAACTATATACAATAGCCGGTACTAGGGTGTGAGGCCGTGATCAAGCAGACTAATTTAATTAAATTTTAGTTTAATTTGCCTCGGGGGGGCCCAATGACAGTTAATATGTCAGAATAATAAAAATTACAGGAAAAAAATCAGAGGGCAAATTAAAAAGTATGGGTTAAAGACAAAGGCAGTAAAAAAGTTCCCCCGGTTTTCCTTTTGGTGTGCTTGGTGCTTGGCCCCCATGGGGGGGTTATGTGTCCTGGCTTCTTTTGGGGGGCTCCGGAAATGCTCTTAGTAACCCCCCCCCATGGATTACAGTTGAGCCCCCGGGCCCCTGATATATCTGTGAGGGGGCAGCCCCATGGCAGCCCCCCCACACGCCCACACACCTGGAGGGTATGAAAATCTTCCCCCCTTGGATGTGTTTTGATAGAAACAAAAAAATGGACCATAAGCGGGGGCATTGGCAAGAAAAAGACCGGTAAGAACATCAAACCGGTTGGGCCCTACACTACGCCCCGGTATCAGCACCCCTATCCCATGGCTCCCTAAGTCCATTCTGGATTTCTCGGTCCCCATGTGCCCCGAAAAACCCCCCGGGGGTGGTGGCATGTGGCGGGGGGTTCCATTTTTTAAGATATGAACTCACCATGGCCCGTCTTTAACGGATGCCTATAATCTATTGAAATACAAGACATGCGGCTAGGGGGGGATTAATAGAAATTGTGAAGTTGGGGGGTTTTAGGCAGCATTGTTTTTGGGGCTTATTAAGGGAGAGGCTTCTTTTTTAGGTGTCCACTCTCCTACGTGGAACTTCCCATAGAAGAGCATTTACAAAGGGGGCTTGGCTTGTGTTTAAAATGTTTGAGGCCCGGGGGCGGGGGCCATCTGTGAATCTGACAAAATTTAAAAATGAGGGAAAATTTTTCCCCCAAAAACCCCCCCCTTTATAGGGCGCTAGGGGGCAGCATTCCCCCCCCCCCCTGTTCCCCCAAGCGCCAACCCCCGCCCCCTCCCCCGTCGGGGAACCGGCCCCTTCCCGGGGGCGAATGGAAAGTTGTACTGTTTTTAAACGCAGGACCAGCGTAGCAACCTCCCCTTTGGTTTCCCGGGACTTGTGTACCGCTCAGGGGTTTTTGGGGCTGTCTCCACAATGAAAAAGATGCCCTAAGGTAGGGGGTCAAACCGCCCCGCAGGGCCCCTTTTTATGTGGCATTCTTTTTCCCCCTAGTGGGGAAAGGGGCCCCTCTCGGCAGAACTTTCGGCCAGGTAAATAACGGGGTGTTCCCGTCCCGTTGTGTCCCCCTGGTGAGATACCTAGGCCCAAATCACTGGATGGTTTTTGTACTAAAAACTGGGGTGAAGTCGGGGACTTTTTGTACTGGGGAGTGGACAAGGCCCCCCCTTGAGGGCCCCGGAAAACCCTCTCCAGCATTTGTCCAAACACTGGTAGGAAAACCCCTTTTCCGGGGGGAGGTCTGTCAGGGCTATTTCCGGTACTATGGTGGAACAAAAACCTCTATAGACCCAGCGGTCCAAAAGATCACCTGCTTTTTTGTCCGTGGGTTGGCCGGATGTGATGGCATCCACTTTTTTGGGTCTGGTTCAAGGCCCCCCACCCCACCCGGTTTTCCCCAGGAGTGGACCCCATATGCCCAGGGTGGCACTTTTCCGGCTTATGGTAAAACCGCCGGGGGGGGTCGCCCGGCCCCCGCGTTAGGGTGGGGGTGATCCCCCAGGTGGGATAAATGGCTGTATTTTCCCGGTCGGACCCGTAAAACCTTTAAATCCTTGGCAGCCTGTTGCCTCGCTGAAAAGTGGCGGGGCATTTTCATGCCAAACGGGATGAAGGGGGGCTCGTAAATCCGAAGGGGTTAAAGGGAGAGCGTTCCCCTTTCCCCAAGGGTAGGGAATTCCCCTTCCCGGCTCAGATCCATGATGGCGGTACAGTACTTTGGGCCCCGGCCAAAAAGATCGAGAGGCATCAAGCGTGGCATTTTGGGACGCATTGGTGACCGTGATAGGTTTAGCCCTCCCGTGTCCATGCAGAAGGGGGGTCCATCCTTCTTGGGGACGAGGACCACAGGCGAGGCCCAGGCACTGTTGGACGCCTGGATGACCCCCAACTTCAGCATCTCATCAATCTCCTCACGCATGTGCTGCTGCACTTCGGGGGAAATCCGATACGCTGAACGCCGGATTGGGGGCTGATCCCCGGTGTCCACGTGATGGACGGCTGACTCCGTCCTTCCAGGCACGTTAGTGAACAATGCCCGGAAGGGGTAGGAGTAGTTGCCAACAGCTGGGACCGATGGTCCTCCAGGAGCTGTCCACAAACCTCCACATCCGCTATGGATCCATCTACCCTGACCGGGTCGAGCATATTCAAGAGGGTCTCCGTCTCACCTCCCTCGGGCAGGTTGCACATGGGAAGGGCACATGGCTCCGTCATGATTGGCCTTTCTTCATGTTCACGTGGAAGGCCAAGTCTGTCCCTAACAAAATACTAGCTGGAATGTTCAGCGATCCCCCCACCTCCCGCACTCCCTGCCCGGCACCCCAGTCCAAATATACCCTGGCCACTGGCAGTGCCGGCACAATGCCTCTAATTCCAGAGACAGCGCGGGTCTTTCCGGGTATCATGTCCTTTGGTGACACAAGCTAAGGCCGCACCGCAGTCATTTACGCACCGGTGTCCAAGAGTCCCATGGCAACAGACCGGCCTACGATGACTGGCTGGTAGTTATCAAGGGGCCTTCCCCCGCCCCCACCCACACACAAAACATTGGAAGGCCTTGGAATAGGGGACTGGGATGGGCCCTTCTGGCGCTGGGGACATGCGGCCTTGAAATGTCCCGGCTGTTTGCAAAGGTGACAGAGTCGGGGTTCCCCCACAGATGTGGAAGCATGGGCTGGGGGCCCCCTGTGCTTAGGGGTAGGGACAACTGGCCCTGCGGGCATCTTATTCCCTCTCCAGCTGGTGTGCTTCCTGGCCTCCGGTGCCCGATTGTTGGCATATTCATCCGCGAGGTTTGCTGTAGCGGTGGCCCCCTCCGGTTTCCGGTCACGAAGGTGCTGCTGGAGGTCCTCTGGGCAGTTCCACAAAAACTGCTCCGTGGCGATGAGCTCCTTCAGCTGCTGGATGGTGGTGAACTTTAACTCCGAGGTCCACTGCTCGACTGCTCTCTGGAGGGCCCACATGTGGTCGGCCCAGCTGTCTGTAGGACACCGCTGCACATTCTTGAGCTTTTTCCTGTACATCTCAGGAGTGAGGTTGTACTGCTGGATCAACGCCTGCTTGACTTCCTCGTAGGTCAGGGTGGCATCGCTGGACAGGTCCCCGAAGATCTCCAGAGCTTTACCTCTGAGACGAGGAGTTAGAAACTGGACCCACTGGTCCTCAGGCACATGGTGCTGGCGGCAAATTTTTTCGAATGCCAGCATGACGGTGTCCAGTTCTCCTCCATTATCCAGCATGGGAAAGTCCTCCGCCCTAAACTTTGGGACCTGGGTCTCAGGAGGCTCTTGACTGGCTGGGGTGGACTTGGCCTTTTCCAGCTGTAGCACCTGTAATTGGTAGTCCCGCTCCCGCTGACGTTCCTCGGCCCGCTTCCGACGTTCGGCAGCTGCTGCCTCTATCTGCTCGCGACGTTCTGCAGCTGCCGCCTCTATCTGCTCGCGACGTTCTGCAGCTGCTAGGAGGGCCTTGTAGGTGTCGAGGTCTCCAGCCTCAAGCTTAGCCAGGGCAGCTTGCAGGAGAATAGCTGAGGGTGAGCTGCCCACTGCGCCATTGACCACCTGTGACTTGTGTAAGAAATACAGAATTTTGAACAATGAAATACTTATGAGGTATATTTTGGTATAATGTATATAAAGGTATTTCAATTGTACAATCTAAGATGGAGGCTCTTGCAAGAGTCAACACATGGACAGTTCCTCAGTAAACTGGTCTTGGAATGTACCTGATGTCATTCATGTGTTAATTAAGGTAATACAAAGGTATGTTCCTCTGCCAGGATGACAGATGTATGGGGGGATGCAACACTAAAAGTCCTGAAGCCTATGGGTAATGGGGGAATGTATTGTCTTGGTCTTTGGGTATAAAAGACAGGAGCATGCTCTTCAACGGGCTCTTTGTCCCTGGAGAGAAACCAGCACACTTGGGTAAGCTGTTGTTTGGAGGAGGGGCCCACATTTGGTGGGACTCTTTAGAAAGCACATGGCCCTGCATTGCACATGAACTTGGTATGTGAAGACCTAGGAGAGTAATTTATTTTGTTATATGTTGTATAATTAGTAACTGTCATTGATAATTGGTTGTGTAGTATTTATGTAACATTGGTTGTTTCTCTCTGTTCCTGCATATTTTCATATCATTTATAATAACCATAAAATCAATTTCATATACTATACAATATACGTTTTTATACGCTTACATTTGTCTCTTTCATTAATTGCACCTAACCTTTTGAATCTAACCCAGTAAGAGGGTGATTGTATATATACAGTATATGTTTGTATAGATACATATTTATTTATGATATTTATATGAATATATATATATATATATATATATATATATAATATATATATAATATATAATATATATATATATATATATATATATATATATACATACATACATATACTGTATATATATATATATATATGATACAGGGAATTTCTTACAACATGGCGAGCCCCAGGTAGGAGGTTATGAGTGCAATTGTGGGGTACATTTGTTTGTGTAAATATTGTATAGTGTGTTATTTTGAATTTTGGTTGCAATTTGTTGTTGTGTAAAATTTAACATGGAGTCCTTCTTGAAAAAAATTACTAAAGTAAAGAACACGAAAGAGCTTGTAATTATGATGGAGGGATCTAATGATCCATGGTTACAAGTTAAGAATTTTGTATCTCAGGCTATTGCAGCAAAAAAGTTGTCAAAGTCTGATGGTAAATGTGCTTTACTTTTTTCTGTCTGCTTCATAGCAGAGCGTTATGGAAAACTGAAAGCACAAAACGAGATTTTACACAACAAAGTAGAATGCCTTGATGTGTTGTATGGAGATCTGCAGGAGCAGAAAGAGAGGCTAGAGAGTCAGATAAAAGTTTTGAATAAGGAGCTGGACAGTTCTAAAATGTCTGCTAAAAACAGTGTTTCTTTGTCAGTTAGCAACCAATTAGTAATGGCAGAGAACAAATTATTGAAGATGGAAGTTGAGCAGCTTCAGGACAGGCTGAAGGCAGCAGAAAGCCATGTGGCTGGGCACAATGCATCTTCCATAGAGGATGAGGTTGAGTTTGTTAAGATAACAAAAGAGGTTTCAAGTGTGCCAAATATAGAGCAGTGCAGCGCCATTTCTCCACCAAAGTGTGCTAAAAACACAGTTAAGACTACTGCACCGTATATGAAATCAGTCAAATGCTTTTCATGTGCTCGTCTGGGGCATATAGCCAAATATTGTCCATTTTCTCTGAGGGAACAGAGGAAAGACAATAATGTGAAATGGTTTGCATGTGGACAATGGGGTCACATGGCAAAGTTCTGACCAGGACATAAAGAAAAGTGTTTGAAAGTTTGCTTCTCATGTGGCAGAGCCAGCCATATTTCTCGATTCTGTTTCCAATTAAAAAGTAGATGTAAGGACCTTAAACCACAGCAGGATGGACCAGAAATGAAAGAGAGAGTAAATTCTCTCTCAAGGTGGGGATTTAGAGAAGATCAGAACAGTCACCAAAGGCATTCCCACTGGGTCCCATATCAGGTGGCTCAGGTCCAAAATGGGAAACAGGAATCTCAAATAAAATGGCTGCCATTAGCATGTGAAGGTGCAAAAGGTGCATCTTGTGTTAAAGGAGGAGACAAGGCGTCTTCCTGTGTGAACCTCTCACAGAAGAGGCTCTGTGTTGTTTATTAATGGTTTAAGTTTTGTGTTTCAGAAAAAGTAAGAGGATCCTGTCCATATAACTTTATCTTTCCTTGCAGGAAGAGAGGACCTTAACAATATTGTTGTATTTTTTTTTTTAAGGGGAAGCCTCTATATCTGAATACTGTATAGTCAGGTGGACCAAATTCTAAATTGAGTTTTCTTCTTTTGTTTTTCAAAAGCCTGAACTGTTAGCTGGTGGTGCATACATTACCAGCAGAATAGGATATGTTACCATTGTGAGGCCAATGTGGAGGTGAGGATGTCTCACTATTGTTTTGCACATAGTCACACCTCTCTGTGAATGTATTGTAGTGGACTGGGGCCAAACAACAGCTCATTTACATTCTGGTGTGCAAATGTTTGCTACCTAGAGTTTTTGTATTTGTCTCAATGGTAACAAGTTTAAATTATATTTTTAACAGATTGTTTTCTCTTTAATGGCCACAACTGTATCAAGGGTCACATAGTGGCACATTAAGCAGCACACAGTCTGAATTTTTAATTTTTGCTTTTTGTCTTATATGTGTGTTTGTCCCAATAAAAATATACAATTGTCTGGTTGTCTGTCTATAGTTCAAGCAAGAGCTATAGTAATTTTATTTGTTCCTTTGTTTGTTTATGAAGTGACCAATCACACATGGTATTATACAATGCATCCAGGTCTCACACACTTTTTGAGTTTTTAAATTACACATGGTCTTTACAGATTGTCTTTTTAAAATTTGTTTGTGTCTTTAGAGTTAAACTTGGAGCTGAGATAGAGTTGCTGAGACTTAAGTGAATTGTCAACCCTAGTAATTGGCTAGAGGTAATAATACCCTAATTTTAGGTTAGTAAATTCTTAGTTCCGAAGCCACTGGTAACTAGTGATCTACCACACCAACTTTGTGTTTTATGTGAATGTATTTACATTTCTGCTATGATGTGAAAAGTGACTTTTGCAACAGCAGCTCATGAGTGGGCAACAAGTTGTCCTGAAATGGTGTTTTCTGTTATGGAATAAAGACTGTGTATCCAATTACATGGTGTTGGAGGCATCTATTGGAAGAATAAGCACAGAATCCAAGCAGATGACAGAGGAGGACTACTGTCTCAGAACCGGCAAAGGAGCCACAGACATCTGAGAGCCCAGAGAGACTACAGCAGGAGCCTGCAGCATGGAAAGAATCACTAAGGAATTGAAAAGCAGATATGGACTTTGGTGTGTTTGTGTCAAATAAAAGAAAAAACTTGTTTGTGTGGTGTGAGGTCTATAACGTGGCTAAGGAGCAAATAAGATACATAGAGATGTCTGTGAATATAATAAAAGATGCAAATTTAACTTCACAGAACATGATATTATTGATGGTTGTCAGCTCAAATTTGTCTCAGCAAATCTAATGTCCAACTGAAGGTAACAGCACCGCCCCATCAAGCCACACACACCCCCATGGCTAATATGTCACCATACACTTTAAATTAGTTTAGAGGGCTCTTTCCTTTAAGAGTCATTCACCCTCTAGGTGGGGATCTGTAAGAAATACAGAATTTTGAATAATGAAATACTTATGAGGTATATTTTGGTATAATGTATATAAAGGTATTTCAATTGTACAATCTAAGATGGAGGCTCTTGCAAGAGTCAACACATGGACAGTTCCTTCTGACAGATTAAAAGAAGGGGAAAACCAAACATAGTGGCAACGTCATAGAGTGATGGAGGGAGGAAACAGCAGTAGGAAACCACAGGGTGGTCGAGTGAGAGAGTGGTCAGTTGGCAACAGCATGAGTAGGCCACATAGTGGCACAATAACAGATTGTGGAGGTGGCAGCAGCATGAGTAGGCCACAGAGTGGTACAAAAACATAGTGTGGAGGTGGCAGGAACATAAGAAGGCCACAGAGTGGCACAATGACACAGTGTGGAGGTGGCGGCAGCATGAGTAGGCCCCAGAGTGGCACAATGACAGAATGTGGAGATGGTGGCCACATGAGTAGGCCACAGAGTGGTACAATGACATAGTGTGGAGGTGGTGAGGCATGAGTAGGCCACAGTGTGGCACAATGACGTAGTGTGGAGATGGCAGCAGCATGAGTAGGCCACATATTGGCACAATCACACAGTGTGGAGGTGGTGGCAGCAACAGCAGTAGCAACATCAGGCGGGACAGTGGGACAATGACATCATTTTGAGGTGGTGGCAGCTAGGTGCACACTACGAGGAGGTGGCGGCAGCAGCAGCATCAAGCCAGAGAGTGACATGGAGACATAGCCTGGAGGTGACAGCAGCAGCAGCATGAGGAGACCTGAGTGGTGAGGTGGTAGCAGCATCAGAAGGCTACATTATAGCCCAGTGAAGTGTGGGGAGGTGGGTGGCAATACCAGTTCCTGGTAAAGTTGATGGGTGGTAGAAGAAGCAGCTGGCAGCAGATGGGTGTCATCAAGTGGGTGGCAGCATCAGAATAGTAGCTGAGGCAGTTAGCCAGAAGAATTCAGACTCATTTGTCAAAGTTTGGGTGAGGCGGCATGGCTGATCTAATCTGATGCATCAGGCATTGGTGTGTGGAAATCCTGGCTGATCTACGTCTGATTCATCTTGACAAAGGTGAGTCTATCCACATTTCAGGTGGACAAGTGAGTAGGGATGAGCGATATTAGCGAAAAAATTTAAATCGGCGCAGTTTTTAGGCTGATAGGAAATTTGCTGCAGGAGGAGAGGCATTTGAAAGGAAGATATTTTGCTGCTCAGTGGGTTCTGTGATCTTCAATTGAAAAAGCATTGTTTTCTACCACATTTTTGGCCAGCAGACCTCTGATAGCAGTTGAAATTGTCCCTGTGTTTTCATTTCTATTGCAATCACTGCGTGTCAGTCTTCCCAAAAACCGGCATTACTTATCCCTATAACTTTTAAATAATTTTATTGAAGTCTGTGAGTCTGTTTGACGCAAAGAGCTCAGTTGTACGCATATTGTGTTATACATATTTGATAGTAAATTACGCCTGTAGTCAGTGGTGTGAAGGCTTCCATATTAATCCATATAATATTTAAATACTCTTATTGCAGTCCGTGCGTCTGTTTGGCGCAAAGAGCTCAGTTGTACGCATATTGTGTTATACATATT
Organism: Phyllomedusa bahiana; assembly: GCA_025379985.1. Classification (NCBI taxonomy): domain Eukaryota; kingdom Metazoa; phylum Chordata; class Amphibia; order Anura; family Hylidae; genus Phyllomedusa; species Phyllomedusa bahiana. The sequence continues at coordinate 53,780 of JAODAL010006531.1, read as the reverse complement.
TGATAGTAAATTACGCCTGTAGTCAGTGGTGCGAAGGCTGCCATATTAATCCATATAATATTTAAATACTCTTATTACAGTCCATGCATCTGTTTTTTTAATCTGTGGGTCATGCAGATTTGAGGGTCATGCTGCGGTACAGGACAGGCAAAGTCAATGTCCTGTTCAACTAAAATGGTGAATCAAAGACTCCTTTTTCCGGAACTTTTTAATCTGTGGGTCATGCAGGTTTTGGGGTCATGCTGCATTCCAAGACAGGGATAGTCAATGTCCAGTTCAACTAAAATGATGGTTCAAATAATTCTGCCTTCTGGCACTTTTTAATTTGTGGGTCATGCAGGTTTAAGGGTCATGCTGTAGTACAGGACAGGGATAGTGAATAGTCTGTGACTTTTTTCTGCGACTCTTGTTGCCTTATTGTCTTGTCTAAGATGTAGCACATATCCAGTTTCCTGTTGTGGATGTTAATTCCAGCCTCTCCACCCCTGTTTGAGTATAAGAATGAAGGTGTTGTTCCTCTCCCATAGACTTTAATGGTCATCGGCGATAATCTGTTATCGACTATCGTCATAATAATTGTCGATATCGACTATCGACTCGATAACGATAGTTGACACAATCGCTCATCACTACAAGCGAGTTCTCCTTGGGCTAACTATGGCCCCCACTGCACTAAATGCCCGCTCTGATGCCACACTACTGGCCGGGCAGGACAACTTCTCCAGTGCAAACTCGGCTAGTTGCGGCCACAAATCCAGTTAGCCTGCCTAGTAGTCCAGCGGATCTTCAATGTGGGGTGGCAGGATGCTGTCCAAGTACTTCACCAACTGCATATTCAGGGTCTTCTCCAGGTGCTGTTGCTGTTGAGTGTCTTCCTCACGAGGCGGGTGAAGAGAGCTGCTCATCAACGACTCCAGACTCAGGTTGCTGCTGATGGAGCTGGTACTGCTCCTACCCTCCCACCCCATACAGCAACAGTGGTACATGAGCGCTGAGGAACCCCCTGGTCAGGCCTGCGAGTAGATGGACGATGGCGCAAATAGGCAGCGGCCAACTGACTACATAGGATGTCTCTATAGTACTTGATCAAAAGCAACATTTGGTTTTGCACAAAAAAAAAAAAAAAACTTTGTTTAAAAAAAAGCAAAAATACACACTGGTGTGGCAGCAATATATACATATGTTCAAATTCAAAAAACAGTGGCACACTATGGACTAAAGAAAATAGGAATTTTGGAAAAAGCATTACTGCTAACTAGGATACATGGAAAAAATGTTTGAGGTTCTTAGTTCACACTTTTGGCCAAAACTGCTTAAGCCCACCTCCCAATCTTCAAGGGGACCTCCAATGCAGGTGGGTCCTACGCTATTGTTACCTCTCTATTGGGTCCTGTTCAAACCAGCACACTTCAGGGAGCGAAGATACCTGCTTCAAAGCACACTGCACTGATTTAAAATCTGAAAAGGTGGGTGGGGTGCAAAACACCAAAATGGAGGCAGCCACTCATCCCTACATATAATCAAAAGCAACATTTGGTTTTGCACATCAAAAAAACGTTGTTTAAAAAAAAGCACAAATGCACACTAGTGTGGCAGCAATATATACATATATTAAAATTCAAAACACAGTGGCACACTATGGACTAAAAAAAACTATCAAATATAGTTTGACCGCAGCAGCAACAACAGCAGTAACAGCATGAGGTCATAGAGTGGCACAATGACAGAGTGTGGAGTTGGGTGGCAATACCAGTCCCTGGTAAAGATGGTGGTAGGCAGATGGAGAAACTGGCAGCAGATGTGTGGCATCAGGCGGGTGGCGGCATCAGAATAGTGGCTGAAGCAGGTAGTTTGAACCCAGACTCATTTCTCAAAGTTTGGGTGAGGCGTCATGGCTGATGTAATCTGATGCCTAAGGCATTGGTGTGTGGAAATCCTGGCCGATCCACGCCTGATTCATCTTGACAAAGGTCAGTCGTTCCACATTTCCCGTGGACAAGCGGGTTCTCCTTGGGGTAACGACACTACTGGCCGGGCAGGACAGCTTCTCCACTGCAAACTCGGCAAGTTGCGGCCATACATCCAGTTTGGCTGCCCAGTAGTCCAGCGGATCTTCTAACTGGGGTGGCAGAGTGCTGGGCCAAGTAGGCCACCACCTGTTGGTTCAGGGACTGCTCCAGTTCCTGCTGCTGGCGACTAACCTCCTCACTAGGCGGGTGAAGGAAGCTGCTCATCAGTGACTCCAGACTTAGGTTGCTGCTGATGGATCTGGTACTGCTCCTACCCCCCCACCTTTCCCCAGCAGCCGCGGCAGTAGTGCATGAGCGCTGAGGAACCCTCTGGTCAGACCTGTCACAGGAGGGACGATGCCGCACATAGGCAGCGGCCAACTGACTATGGAGGATTTCCCTATAGTATTTGAGCTTTTCCTCCCCTCTCAGCAACTGGGAAAAAGGCTCCCATTTTGGACCGGTAGCGAGGTTCCAATAGGGTGGAGAGCCAGAAGTCCCTCTGCCGGATGGTGACTATTCGGCTGTCACTAGCCAGGCAAATCAGCATGCTGCGGTCCATCTGCACAAATCACTCCGAGGGACTCCCTGCCTCCATCTCCACTGTATACTGCCACGGTGCTTGCGGGTCATCTGCCTCGTCTTTCTCATCTCCCTCTACCTCCTTCAGCTGCTCCGGCTCCTCCTCTCCTGTCACCTGGGTAGAAAATCCACTCATTTCACCAGACAATGCTTCTGCTCCAATGTCCTCCTCCTCCTCCTCCATTTCAGTCCCCACCGGACTCATGTGGCCGCGAGATGTAGTCGCCACGTCTCCAGTCCCCTGCCCAGACAGATTTTTCAGCATCTGTTCCAGGACATGAAGCAGTGGAATGACGTTATTCATCCCCTAGTCCTGGCGACTGACAAATAACGTCGCCTCCTCAAACGGCCTCAGCAAACGGCAGGTGTCATGCATGAGCTGCCACTGGCTGACATCAAAGTTACACAGGGGAGTACTCCTGTCCACCTGGATCATCAAAAAATCGTTAATGGCCTTTCTCTGTTCATACAGTCGGTCCAACATGTGCAGGCTGGAATTCCAATGGGTGGAAACATCACATATCAGAGTGTGTTGGGGGAAGCCGTTCTGTCGCTGCAACTTGAGGAGGTTGTTCCTGGCTTTGTAGGATTGGATGAAGTGCATGCACAGTTTCCTGGCCATTTCAAGAATCTTCTGAAGATTGGTGGAAGACTTCAGGAACCTTTTGACAATCAGATTGAACACATGCGCCATGCAGGGTGCATGGACCATCCCTCCTCGGTGCAACGCGGACACCATGTTCCTCCCATTGTCCGTCACCATGGTTCCGATTTGCAGTTGGCGCGGAGAAAGCCACACATCGATTTCTTGCTGCATGACGTGGAGCAGTTCCTCCCCTGTGTGACTTCGTTCGCCGAGGCAAGCCATGTGTAGAACTCTGTGACACCGCTGTGCCCTACACATGTGGTATGATAGAGCAGTACTTGTGAAGGCTGAGATAGTGGTGGTGGTGGTGGAGGAGGAGGAGGAGGACATTGGCGCAGGAGCAGCAGTTTGACGGCGTCTCCTGTCCAAGTTGTTGGTGTGCCTGGGCAGGGGAAGCACATTCACCCAGTGGGCCGTAAAGGACATGTACTGGCCCTGACCGCAGTTACAGCTCCACACGTCCGCGCTGCCGTGCACCTTGAAACAAACCGATAAGCTCAAGGACTGGCCCACCTTCTGTTCTACATATTTGTGAAGGGCTGGTACTGCCTTTTTGGAAAATAAATTACGGCTTGGAACTCTCCACCTCGGCTCGGCACAGGCCATTAATTCTCTGAACGGTGCAGAATCCACCATTTGGAAAGGGAGGGACTGCAGTACCAACAACTTGGACAGGAGTATGGTCAGCTTCTGCACCTTAGGATGGTGGTTGGACGCATACTGTTGTCTCTTTGCAATCGCCTCGTTGAACGACTGCTGGTGCCATGAGTAGCGAGGAGCAGGAGCGTCTGGACTGGGAGATGATGGCAAAGAGAAACAGCTCCCTTCTGCAGAGGTGGTGGAGCCTTGACTGACTGCAATTTTCCATATCACTTTCAATATTTTTTTTATAATTCTTAAGTCCTGCAGTTTTCACTTTTGCCACTAAGCCTAATAATTGTCTGACACTTCCTTTTCTGTTCAGAGAGCTTTTCAGCAGTGTGCTCATTATTAGTAAAAGCAGGGTCAAACTGAAAGGAGACACCAATGTGTACAGATAACACAGAATCCACCAGTCACAATAGGAGATAGTCACAGCTCTCACCACCCTCCTCCCTGCAGAGTGATTTCTTCCTAGGTCACACAGCATGACTAGAAAACGCTCCTTAACAAGTCTATGTGACAGAATCTGTTTTAACAATGTACATGAAGCTGCTGTAAAGTATCTCTCTGACTGCTGTTAAAGCAGTGCAAGCAAGAATGTCTTCCCCACAGTCATATATAGACGGCCGAATTGAGAAATCTACAATCAGGAAATAAAAACGGCTAGGAGGAAAAGAATATGGATCAGGGTCTTGATTTAATAAGTACAGATTCCCTTTAAGGGCGCGTTCTCACAGCACAGATCAAATACCAGTCGGTTTGCCGGCCGGTATTTGTCCTGTTTTGCGGCCGTCCCCTCGGCGGCGGGGGAGGGTGGGGGGGGGCGGCTTTCCTCCGCAATGAATGGAGAAAAGCCCTCCCCCTTCAAATTGAGAAGCACATATTCTGTCCGGAAACCGGACAGAAGATTGTGCTTACACAATGTTTTGTGGCCGGACCGCAGGCGGAAAAACCGCGAGACGGAAAACCCGTGCAGTGTGGACTGCTGCACGGATTTTCCATAGAGCACCATTGTGCTCATTTTAGGCCGGTTTTTCAGGCGGTCTGAAAAACCGCAAACCAGCTGAAAAACCGTCCGAAAACCTGTGCCGTGTGGACATGCCCTAAGGAATACTGTCCTTCTTGGCCCAAAAGACAAAAGTCACCCATTTTTGCAAATCTGATGATTTATCTAATTTACACATGACAGCAACAAGGGATGTGTGTTCAGACAGCGTATCGTGCACCATATATGTACACCAAGCCAGCTTACCACACAAGACTTCCTTTATGAGTTCATGTTGATGTCACAAGCAGGAAATGGTTATAATAATGTGATTCGGTTATCACTTGCTAAGATAAAAAATGAAGCAACTTTGCACCTCATCTTAAAAGTCTATTATTTTGCAGTTTTAACAGTTATAGAGGTTTACGCTTCTTTGTAGTAACAATTTTCAAACTCGTCTCTGTGCAGTTTGATTCTGTAGTCATGCTTTCTTACATCTGGCTTCTACCTTTTACTAGCATACATTTGGCAAGCTAGCAAGAAGTACAAGACAAATGTATGACAATATATTTGAAGGGTTATACAACACGGTTTGTGGTCTGTTACCATGGAGTTATATAGATGTCCAGGAAAGCTTAAAACACAAAATCAATGAGATTTGTAATTTCTGTGGCTATAAGAAACTGTTTTGCATGAGGTAGGTAAACAACCAAACAAATGTATCTTTCTGCAACTCTAGTGGCAAGAACCATAAGACAGACAAATATAGGTATCTTCTGAAAGTGATATATTGATTTACATTTGAGACTATTGCATTTTTAACCCTATATTTAATAGACAAAAAAACAGAATAATTTTGTAGTTATGCACACAGCTCTATGTACATGTAGAGAAAGTGAGATATTCTAAGTTCAAATTAATTATCTATTTAATTTTCATTAACTATTTTAAGTGATATTATAATTTCTATATATGTATTCACAAAAAAATCCTGAAATCTAAACAATGATTTCATCTAATGATTTATGAAATATATTTTGCCATACTATTGTATTTTCTTTTCACATTAAATATGCAATATATGTATCTCCCCTTTGGGCCCCTTGAGGAATTTTAACAAATTGTTACATGGAATTCAGCATCATACTGAGTATTAAGAACATGGAAATCTATATCACCATGGTAACAATGAATCGTGGTTTGCTCCCACTGTCTGTTTCTACAATCACCTGCCCTTTTTATTATATACAGGACAACCTGCTACAATTAAGCTTATATTAGCATTTGAATTCTAGGTCTGGTTCTGCTGCTATATTTAAGTTTTTTTTAATATACTTTTTACATTTTATATTTTATTTAAACACAGTGTAGAGAAAACACAATAAAGATGAAAGGTTATATTGTGCTGTTAATCTGGGTATGACTAAATTGCTTTGCTTGCATCCAATTATATGAAAACAAGTTAACCGCATTTCCTAGTTGTTATTCTGGCTAAGGAGAAATGACAGGATGGAATAAAGATGCAAGAATCTATGTATCTGAAGTTAAAAGGAGATATAGAATATGATTTAAAATTTACATATAACACATAGATTGTGCACTGACTTTTTCGTATGAAGAGTTTACTCATTATTTTTTGTTCTGTTGCATCTAGTTTATTCCTATTTATTTATATGATGCCATTAGATTTCACTGCCCTGTACAGAGATTGTCATTATCCACATTAATTGCTGCCCCCGTTGGGGCTCATAAAATAGATTTTCCTATCAGTATATTTTTGGAGTGTGAGAGAAACTGGAGAACCCAGACAAAACTCAGGCAAAAAACAGGGAGAACATACAATCTCCTTGCAGATGTTGTCCTTGGTAGGATTTGAGCTGAGGATCCCAGCATTGCAAGACAATAGAGCTAACCACTGAGCCACTGTGTTGCTAATGTCATCATTCATGTACAGCAAAGCAGATCCCTTATATACAGTATGCAGAATAGTTGTTTTTCTGAGAGACAGGTCTAATTTAAATGGATTGTGATTGTCTGAGACATAAATTATCTCCCTGTGATGTCTTCTCTGCTAATTTGTACATTTCTTGTGCTGTATGTAGCCTCCCTTTTCTGCAGAACAGTAGAAGCATTTTTTTGTTTGAAAGCTGTTTTCCTCTGCCCTGTAAAACTACAAGCCCCAAGATCCTTTGTTGTCCCTTATCTATCTTTCTCACTTACAATCTCAGTTTTAGTACCTGTCTCCTGTTTCCTACCTCATGTTAAAAGACGGGGAAAAGACAGGAAAAAAATGGATGGGTCTTCAAAGATCAAAAATAAGTTTAGTCCTTTCAGTTATATGATCTTCAGGGCTTTTCACAGAGCTATCAAGACCCCCGGGAAATTTTCCTGAGCTTCCTGTCATCAAGCAGCTGTGGAATCACAAAAAGTTCACAAAAAAATTATGACAAAAGTGTGTGACTTTGGTTAAGATATTATTTTATATTATATTATTATTAAGATAGTCATTTTTTGACAGCCTTTTAAAGGAGTTTTCTTGCCATGCAGTTTCACAGTCACAACCAGCTTTAGATTCACACATGCTGTTCAGACTGTGGGTGGTTCTATAGCAGTGACTGACACCCTCAGCCCCCGCTGTTCCTAGCTATTTCTGTTACAAATAAAAAATGAGTGCAAGCCCATTTATTAAAATTAAGGCCCGCAGGACTCCCCAAATTTTGCTTTCTGCTAAAAAAAAGGGCTTTCAGAAAACCGTTAAAGAGATAAGACTCTGCCTAGGTTTATTTGACATGGTTGAAATGAAAAGACTTGGGTGGCACTTAGAGGGAGAGAGATAAGAAAAAAGCACCGAGAGGTGGGGAAAGGGGGATGGGAGAACCAAAAAAAAACTTGTGTGCTCTAAGAGAAAATAATCTTCTTTATCTCCTGATCAAACAAAAATCAGCAAAGCAAAGCAAAATATTTTGAAAACTTTTTCAATTACTTGTCCATACATGTTAAAAAAACTAAAAAATGTTAAATTTGGGGAAAACCCCCCCTTTTTGGGTTTTTAAAAATCTTAGTCGGGTTTTTTTTTGAACCCCCTTTTTTTTGGGAAACTGTATGAAGAGGTTTTTTCAAAAAATATTGTGACGTAAAATACGATAAAGGAGCAGTGTGGGGATGTTGGGGGATCAAAATAAACATGTTTGGCCCCGGGGGGCGGGGAAAAATTGGGGCCATCATGCCAAACCGGCAGCCCCATTTTTAATGTTTGGGGCCCCTGAGCCGAGGGGGTTCCCCAAAATTTGGGGTTTTGATTTGCAATTAGGGAAAAAAATTTTCCCCTTATTTATCAAAAAATTTTAATAAAAAGTAAAGTTTTGGTAATTAAACAAACTAAAAACAAATTTAAAAATTTCATAAATTAAAAAAATTAAAATATAAAAATTAAAAAATAAAAATATAAAATATCCCCAAAAAAATTTTAAAAAATCTCTGTTTTAAAGGGATTTAAAAAAATTTAAAAGAATCTAAAATTAATTTTTTAAAATTTAAATTTAAACCCCCTGACCTGTATTTTTTTGGAATTTTTTTTTATAAAAAAAAAATGTTCAGGGGTTTTTTTTTCATTTTACTAAAATTAAATTTAAACAAATTTGTAAACAGCTGGGGGGCCCCCAAGTTTTTAATTTTTTTTTGCTGCTCTCACCCTTTTACAAAAACGGCAAGAAAACCAGCCCCACCACTGATCTTTGCTTTGGGGCCTGTTGGGGCCATCAAGCAAAGATCACTAAAAACCCTAGATTTATTCATTGAGAAGGGTTTTTACCCCCCAATGGCCCCCTTTTTTTTTAATTTTTTAAAACCCCCATCTTTCTACATATACAAAAAGGGGGTTTTGGGGGAATGTCTGACAAAATGTTTGGGGGCAGTAATGGCGCCAAAGTTCCCCCAAAGCCCCCAAAAAACACACAGACGGGCATGTTTGAACTTTAGACACCGTTAAAAAAGGTGCCACAAAAAAAACTTCAAAAAATTAATAGGGGGCAATTTCCATTTAAAAACCAGACCCAAAAAACCCCCTTTGCCCCATCTTCATGTCTTAGCAAAATTTTTTTTTTTCCAAATTGGGGTTTTTATTCCCAAAAATTTAAAACCCGGTTTTAAAGTAAGGTTTTATTTTGTTACCCCGTTTAAATTTTTTGAAAATTGGGTTTAATTGTAAAAAATTAAAAAATTAAAAAATTGGCCCGCCTTTTTCCCAAAAAATAAGACCCCTCTGTCCATAGGGTATCCCGGGGTTTCAGGGTAAGGGGCTTAAAAATTTTGTGAATTGGAAACTAAGCGCAATATCAGGGAAAATGGCAAGAAATTTTACTGTTTCAAGAATAAAAGAACTTTCCTTTTAGCCTCATGTAGCCCCTGGTTCTTCACTCATTGCTAATCTAAAACCCTTTGGCCCCAAAATGGTAGCGGAGGAATTGAAAAACCGTGGGCCAACCGGGAAGGATGATAGCTAAAGGGCCACGCCAGGGAACGGGAAAACTAAGTAGCCCCCCGGGGGGGGGTTTTCACCCAGAGCCCGGCCGCAAAGCGGGAAGGACTTGCTGGGGGCGGAGGCTACCCGGTCGTTACCCCTGGGCGTGAATTGTTTGCTTGGTGGCCGGGGGTTACAGCGAGGAAAAGAAAAGTAATCCAAGGGGGTTTGTCGGGGACAAGCCCGGGGTAGGGGGCAGGCAGCAGAGGTTTTGTGGGCAGAGACGGCCCGATGGTCAGGGAGGGGGCAAAAGGCAAAAGGCAGGAAACGTAAGCAAAAAAGGACTGGTACCAGGGTAAACAATACTGAACTCCCAAAAAACTCTCTAAAAACACCAAAACCCCACCAACCCAAAAGACAGGGGAAATGCTGGGGGGGGATACCTAAATAGGGAACCCAGGCCCCCCGAAATAGGGCCAATATCGGGCGCGGGCCCCTTTTAAAATTTTGAGAAAAGGGCGGTGCGCGAGCGGGGGGCCCAGGCCGTGTCAGGGGCACGGGGAAGGGGCCCGGGGCGGCGTTCACCCGGGGGCGGGGGATGGGGTAAAGGGGACACGGCGCCAGGGCCGTAACAGCAGAGGATTGGCGCGGGAGCCCCCCAGCCCCGAGCCCGGGGCCCCCTGCGAGCAGGGTGACCCGGGGCCCGGGGGGCAGCGGAGCCCACGACCCCCATTACAGTACTTTATTGACTCTGGATCGGCCAGAAACTTCATAAGCCACGAACTTGTGACCAGGTTTCGTCTCCCTGTGATTCCGTTGCAGAAACCTATGTTCGTCTCCTCGGTCAGTGGCGAATGCCTTAAGGACGCTATCCGCTTCCGTACGGCCCCCCTCTTCTTGCAGATTGGGGCCCTTCACAAGGAAACGCTGCAACTTCTTGTCCTGCCTCGGTCCTCCTCGGAAATCCTTCTGGGTCTCCCATGGCTGCAGGATCATACCCCGACCTTGGATTGGAGCACAGGTGAAGTCTTGCGTTGGGGTTCCGCGTGTCTCTCCCGTTGCCTGTCTAAACCGCAACTCGCTCCTCAGGTTGTCTCCCTGAAGTCTGCCAAGCCTCCTCCAGGTCTACCTATGCCATATTGGGACTTTGCTGATGTCTTTTCGGAGAGACAGGCCGAAACGCTTCCTACACACCGGCCTTATGACTGTCCAGAGTGGGCAGACTAAGGAGATCAATTTGTTGCAAAAAAGCATTGAAGATATAGGTGCCCACAATATCTCATGTAACATCATGCCATCTACTAAGTGTGTAATATTTAATGACATGCTGTCTACTAAAGGTGTAATGTATAATCCCATACCATCTACCTGTTGCGAATACCGGCGCAATAGCACGGTTTCTATTTTTGAAGATGACACCAAGCTATGTAGGGTAGTTCAATCAATGGATGGTGCTCATAAATTTCAAGCAAAGTTGGAGTGTTTGGGCATCCACTTGGCAAATGAGGTTTAATGTGGATAAATGTAAGGTTCTGCATCTGGGTACAAAGAATCTGCAGGCATCATATGTCCTAGGGGGAGAAAAACTTTAAGAATTTTTTGTTGAGAAAGATCTGGGCGTTCTTGTAGATCATAGACTACAGAACCGCATGCAGTATCAATCATTTGGCTCTAAGGCAAGTAGGATATTGGGGTGTATTAAAAGAGGCATGGACTCGTGGGACAAGGATATAATTCTACTGCTGTATAAAGCATTGTTGTGACCTCACTTAGAATATGCCTGTTCAGTTCTGGGCCCCAGTGTATAGAAAGATGTAATGGAGCTAGAGAGAGTACAAAGATGAGCAATCAAACTTATAAGGGGAATGGAGCATCTTAGTTATGAGGATAGGTTAGTAAAATTTAACTTATTTAGTCTTGAGAAAAGGCGGTTTCGGGGGGACATGACTAATTTATATAAATATATAAATGGTCCCTACAAAAAGTATGAGGAAAAATGATTTAATGTAAAGTCCACTCAAAAGACAAGGGGCCATTCCCTTCGGCTAGAGAGAAAAGGATTCAATCTTCAGAGGAGAAAAGCGTTCTTCACTGTAAGAACTGTAAATCTGTGGAATAGGCTGCCTGAGGAACTAGTTAAAGCAGGAACAGTTGGAATTTTAAAAAAGGCTTAGATATCTACCTGAAATGAAAGAATATTAATGCGTACGTAGCCATGTAAAATTCTGGATCCTGGCTGGTGGTGGCTTTGGGGTCAGAGCTGGGTTCTCCCCTGGAGCAGATTGGTTCTTGCCTTGTGGGTTTCAGGGCATTAACCAGTGGGGAGGCTGGGCTTAAAATCCTTGTCTCCCTCCCTTCAACCCCTTTTTCCCCACCCTTGGTTGAACTTGATGGACACGTGTCTTTTTTCAACCGTACTAATGATGTAACTATCAGACAAGGGTCTTTGCAGTGAGGAAAATACAAGTTAAAAACCTTGCAGCTCAAACAATCATCTAAAAGCAATGAAAACGTATTTTAGGATATCCTTGATAGTGACAGAAAGATACAGTATGTTTCATGGACAAAATTTAACTCATGATTAGTGATGAGCGATTACGTTGACTATCGTCATCGAGTCGATAGTCGATATCGGCAATTATCAATAAGATATCCGATAGTCGATAATAGATTATCGCCGATGACCATTATAGTCTATGGGAGAGCAACAACACCTTCATTCTTACACCCAAACAGGGCTGGAGAAGCTGGAATTAACATCCACAACAGTCAAATGGATACGTGTTACATCTTAGGCAACACACTTAGGTTATAAAAGCCACAGAAAAAAACTCACCGACCCTTCACTATCCCTGTCTGGCACCACAAGCATGACCCTAAACCTGCATGACCCACAAATTAAAAAAGTGCCAGAAAGGCAGTAATGATTTGAACCATCCATATTACTTGAACGTGTAGCATTGAATATCCCTGTCCTGGGGGGGAGGGGGGAAAAAACGCAGCATGAGCCCCAAACCTGCATGACCCCAGATTAAAAAGTGCCAGGAAAAAGGAGTCGTTTCAACCAACCATTTAGTTTGAACTGGACAGGAACTTATTATCTGTCCTGTAACCGCATTATGACAATTAAACCTGCATGACCCCAACAGATTAGAAAATTGCTGGGAAAAGGATGTCTTTCACCCACCATTTTAGTTGAACTGATTGACTATACCTCCTGGAAGCCGCAGTATGACCATTAAACCTGTCTGACGACCCAAAGTTAAAAATGTCGAAAAGGAGTCCCATTGATCCACCATTTTAGTTGAACTGGACAATTGACTATACCAGTCCTTGGCCACAGCATTAGCCCCAAACCTGCAAAAATGACCCCCAGATTTAAAAAGTGCCGAAAAAAGATTCTTTCAACCACCATATTAGTTTCACTGGACATAGATAACTTCCTGGGCCACAGATGACCCCTTAAACCTTTTTAGACCCCCATATTAAAAAGTGCCCGGGAAAAGGATCTTATGAACCACCAATTTAGTTGAACTGGACTTTAACTATTTCTGTCCTTTACCGCAGTAATGACCCATTAAACCTGTCTGACCCACAATTAAAAAGTGCTAAATAGGAGTCTTTCAACCACCACCAATTTAGTTTCACACTGACCAAAAGACTATACCTGTCCTGGGCCACACGCATAGCCCCATACCTTCATGATCCCATATTTTAAAAGTGCCGGAAAAAGGAGTCTTTCAACCACCAATATAGTTTCACTACTGGACATTCGACCGCTATACCTGTCCCATGGGCTGCACAAGACCCCTAAACCTGTTTGAAGACGCACAGATCACAAAAGTGCCACTAATCAATTTTGTGTACAGTGAACTCTTATTTAGTATAGTTTTTTGGTAACTGAATGACATTGATTTACAGAATATATTTAGGGAAGTTTTGATTATAGTTTTACATTATTTCAAATTTTGCTTTTTTTTTCAAGTGTGATAACATAACAACATAAAGGCATAACACTACTGGAAATCCTGAAGAAGCATTTATGCTCCTAATCATTACAATGAAAAAAACTTTGAGACTCACGGTTCACAATATTTTGATCCAAAAGATTGTTTAAGCTGCACACTAGACTTTCAACGTGATCTCAAAATTCGGCAGTCCAATGCTAACTTACCTCTCAATCGAGCCAATCTGGCCTCCCACCCCGGCGTCAACTGCCTCCATTATTCAAGAGAGAAAAAATAAATAAAAAACTATCCAACCTGCAAGCTGCCCTTCTTTATGACAGCCTGTGAGAGTGGCGGGGACACAGAAAACCCCAAAATGGAAAAGAGGTAAAGAAGGTAAAGAGGAATGTCCGAATTTTTGAGATCACGTTGAAATTCGTGGGCATCTTAAACAAACTTTTGATCAAAATATGTGAACCGAAAGTCTCAAAGGTTTTTTCATGTATTATAGATAGCATAAATGCTACTTTAAGGGATTTCCACTAGTGTATATGCCCTTTTTAGCAGTAATGAGCCGCTTGTCGGCGTCTGTGTGTGTACATTAAATAATTACATTGTGTTGCCGCAGCCCTGCCAGTGGCAACCCAGTTTTGCATACGTTTTTTCAGAAATGTTTTTGTGTGCTGAAACATACTTTATAAAATTGTGTACAAGTGATTTTAACCTATATGGGAAGGGAAGTGGTCTTCCATTTTGTTTTCTGTCCCCACGCCCACTCTCACAGGCTGGCATATAAGGGCAGCTTGCAGGTTGGGTTGTGTTTTTATTTTTTCTCATCTGAATAATGTAGGTCGGTTGACCCGGTGGGAGGCCTGAATGGCTCAATGCGAGGTAAAGATAGCTAGTACTTGCCCGATTTTGAGATCATGTTGTAAGTCCGTGTGGCAGCATAAACATCTTTTATCAAAATTATGTAAACCGAAGTCTCAAAGTTTTTTCATGTATGAAGATAGCATAAATTCTTTTTAGGGATTTCCACTTAGTGTACTGCCCCTTTTTGCAGTAATGTGCCGCCAGTCGGCGTCTGTGTGTGTACATGTATAATCTAAACATGTGTGCCGCAGCCCTGTCCAGTAGGCACCCAGGATTGCATACGTTTTTCAGAAATGTTTTTGTGTGCAGAAACATACGTTATACTTTGGTGTACATTGATTTTTTAAACCTATATGGGAAAGGAAAGGGTGCTTCCCATTTTGGGTTTTCTTGTCCCCCGCCCACTCTCCACAGCTGTCATAAGAAGGGCAGCTTGCATGTTGGGGGGTTGTTTTTTATTTTTTATCTCTCTGAATAATGGAGCGTCGGATGACCCGGTGGGAGGCCTGATTGCTCGATTGAGAGGTAAAGATAGCATAGGACTGTGCCCGATTTGAGATCCACGTTGAAAGTCGTGGGGCAGCTTAAACTCTTTTGATCAACATAATGGAACCGAGAGTCCACAAAGTTATTTTAACATAACAACATAGACCCATCCCTGCAGTTTTTAAAGGTATTTTTTTACACGTGTAATAGTTTAATTCGTCCCCCATCACCCATAAGTAATACAAAATGGCCCTAATCATCCAAAACACTTCTTAGTTAGAGAGATTTTGCCCTCCTGGCTTCTGAGACTGATTTCAGCCAATCAATTCAATGGTTTTATTTTTTCCTCCAAATCCTTCTTCATTGATTAGGGATACAGACTCCCCTTGAAGATCAAATTATTGGCGACCCCATAGTGACTCCAGCCCCAGAAAATTTTTAAGAGCCTCAAATTGGTGCAATTTGTGTCCAGGAGACCCTGGACCCCTTTTTGACACTACTTACCGTCACAGAAATCAACCTATTATTTTTTTTATTTTAAAATCTGGATTTTTTATGAGAAATTTGAAAGCTCACCTGATGCCCCTAACTTGAGAGGCCCAGTGCAGCCGTCAGCCATCTGTAACAACGGAACACGAGGTCCATCTGCCAGACTTACGTGGGTGCGGTTGAGAGAACCAGGCTAGCGTCTGTCTTTCCATCTATTAACACGCAGGGTTCAGTCAGCCAGGTCCGAGTTATCATTGGGTGCTGTGAGAGCTTCATGCTGGCGTCCTCCATCAATTAACATGGTAAAAAATGCCCTAAGACGCAGCAACGAAAACAGTTCCGTGCTGAAGCAGAGTGCGGAAGCGGAAGTGAGGATTGTAAGACCTCCAGCCTTCCTACAGTACACAGTCAAGACCTGGGAGCGCTTGCCCCTCCGTATGAGTGCGGATCCAATTGAGCTTCACATTGGCAATACTGGTGGTTTAAACGCTAGTTCACTGATCCACCCAGGGCCTCTTTAACTTGGCATTTTTTTTCTCATTTTAACTCAACGTGCTGGAGTAACTTGTCTCTGTACTTTGTGTCTCTGTCCCGTGCTCGATACCTCATTGTCCTCTGAATAACCTACATCTGGTCAAATTTTTCCTGTCCATCCCTTGTACAATTCATAGGAATTTTTTTTTTACCAGCTATTTTGTACATTGCAAGTTTTTTTAGTAGTTTAATTCTAGAAAACACATTTTTAAAATAGGATGGAATCTCACCATGTCTTTGTTTCTCTTTTTAATTGATTAAATGGGTTTGTCTCAATACAGGGATGATAGCTATGTTTAAAGACCTAGCAAAAACAAGTTCATTTGCAATATGTGACCATAACCAGTGTCCTACCCTATTCCTTGTTTCTGACAGCAACTTCAACCCTTCCGAGGCCACCTTGACAATGTGAAGAACAATGTCATGTTAGAAACATATATTTTTTTTATAATAGGGACCTGTTTAGTATAACTGCACGATACAACAAGATAATGCCCCCAAAAATTCTAAAACATGACCCATGAGCCACTTTGTACCAATTGTGAAGAACAAATGTCTGTTAGAAAAAACAACATTTTTTTTATAATAGGACCTGTAATAGCTGCAATGTCACAGCAAATGCCCCCAAAAATTAAAAGCATGACCTTTCCTTGAAGGGCCACTTTGGACAATTGTGAAGAACAAATGCTGTTAGAACAACATTTTTTAGAATAGGACCTGTATATATTGCTGCATTTCAAAGCAGCATGACCCAAAAAATATAAATATGACTTTTCTCACCCACTATTAAAAATTGTGATGGAGAAATGCCACTAGAAGCCCCAATCTGTTCCAAAGGACCATGATAATAGCTGATATCTTCACAGCAACATGACCCCAAAAAATAATAAATATACATTCCTCAACACTTTAAAAAATTGTGATGGAGAAATGACACATAGTAAGCCACATTTCTGTTCCAAAGACGCATGATTATAGCTGTATCTCACCCAGCTACATACCCCAAAATTTAAATATGACTTCTCAGCCACTATTAAAAATTGTGAGGGAGAAATGCCCACTTAGAAGCCAGCATTTTCTGTACCAAAGGACCGATAATTATAGATGTATCCCACAGCACAATTACCTCAAAACCACGACAATGCGAAAACTTCTAAAGATAAAAGTGAGTAAATGGAATACAGTGTTGTCAAGAAACCTTGTGTCTTTTAACAGTCTCACTCACAGCAAACCAGCAAATGAACTGTAGGAAGAGAAGTAAAAATTGCAGTACGAATGATCCATTTTAAAAAACATTTTTTTCAAGAGGACATTTCAGTTTTAAAGAAATGTGAATAGACCGGCAACTAATAGGTGACCTCTGGCAAATGGGGCCACAACAGTCATTAGAGATCCATGCCTGATTCATCTTGATGAAAGTCCAAACTGAATCCACATTATCTTTGGAAAGCTGTTGGCGTTTAGTCCTGTAATGACATTTCCTCACTGTGCTGAAGGTCCTCCCTCAGCTATGACGCTGGCTGCTTGGGCAGACAACACTCTATGGCGTGGGCGAGCGAGCTCGGTCCATTCGTTTCATGTTTGGATACCCAGAAAAAAGTCTAGATTGGGTCAAACACATACAATAACATCGGTGTATGAGATGGCAGATAGTCATACACCATGATCTAAGCTGGTCTCTGGTTTGGATGTGTGCCCCTGGCATTGCATTCGTTGGTGAGGTGGTAAATAAAGATTGCCAGAGGGTCACCCATTATGCTTCTGCCACCTTGCCTTCTGCCGCTGCTCGCCGCAACCTACTTGGCACTCTACTTCTGCACTCGCTAGAAGTTTTCCACACCACCGTGACATTTGAGGAACGTGGAAGCATACGCAACAGATGCCGCTCCAGTTTATCAATCAGCAATGTCCCTCCATTTCTTTTGCATTTTACTCTCAATTTGGGTGGGTGAAGGAAAGTGCTGAGTTTTGTTTTGTACCGGGATCGAGGAGGGTGGGCCACCCAGTAACTGTTGTTCATTTTAAGTGGCCTTAATGCGAGGATCATCGTTGTAGAAATGGACACCAAGCACACATGTGAGAGATGACCTTTTGATTTCCCAAGTCCTCTGGGGTCGAGGGGCACTAGCAAACTGTTCTTCCTCATCTTCCCTCCTCCGCCTCAATCACGCCAACCTCTTTCCAAGGCAGGGACGTCGGTAACGTCGGTGTCTAGGAAGTACCTCATCCCCTCCTCCTCCAGCATCCCTCCGCACAGCTTCAACACAGCCCTGGACTTTGTCCTCAGATGAGCAACCCTGAGAGCTGATTCTTCCGCCTTGCACTTAGCCCTGGAACCCTGAGCACACTGCCTAATGAAGACCGATAAAATTGAGAAACTGTCGGGCCTCTTGTGGATTCGACGGAAGAAAGGCCTTCTGTGTCCGCATCTGTGACCGTCTCCTCCTCCTGTCGCTTGTGGGACCTGTTGTTTCAGAGTGTCCAACGATCGTTCCAGAACTAAGATCACCCACAATGCTCATGCTGACAAGGGCATCTCCGCACTGACCATTTTTGTGGCTTCTTCAAAACTGGCAGGATGGGTTGCAGAGCTCTTTCACCTGCCTCCACTCTCGGTGGCTCAACAACCGAGGTCCCACACAATGCTTGTCCTATGGCCATGTGTCACTTTCGTACTGCGTAATGGCATTGACTGCGCCGAAACAATCGCATTGAAGCAGTGGAGGGTGGAATTCCCGTGTGCCAACGCAACAACGGGACAGTTGACGGGGAGCCGAGCTGACGCTGCAAACGCAGCCAGGCGAACTAAGCTAGGTGCGAACGGCTGAAGTGCCGAACTTAGACTTCCGAGCCTTCCTCAGCAGCAGTTCCAGACCCGGGTAGCTCTTTAGAAATGTTCTGGACGCAATTCATGAACATGTGCCATGCAAGGGATGTGGCTCCAGCCTACCAATCTTAATGGGCGGCCACCGATTTTCGCCTTATCCTCGCACACCAACTTTCCTGGCACAAGGTTCCCCCCCCTTTTGTCACCCAGCCAGCGCTCGGTCTCGTTGCGGAGAGCCGTCCACGGAGCTCCTGACCTGTGTGTGGACCGTCTCCCAAGACAGATTAATTTTCAACACGGCCTGTTTCTCTGGGCAACGTGATGCACCAGAGGACCGTTGGGTGGAAAAGACCCTGCACCAGCCCTGCGGTTTTGAAAGCGTGCGCCGACCTGATAGCCCACCATCACCCCCCTAGACATCCACCCAGCTCAACACAGTGAGCTGTCACCAGAGATATAGGCGGCCATTGGCCGTGCTTACTATCCATGTGTCGGTGGTCAGATGGACTTTATTCTGGCCACAGATGCAGACAGCGTGCTTGAAATTTTTCGATGACACATCTAGCCAGGGCAGGGACGGCTTTTTTCTGGCAAACGAAAAGCCCTATTCGGGCAATCTGGAATTGGGGGCAGGCAAGGGCCATGACGTGGCTGAACCCATCCTGTGTCCACCCAGACCGAAAAGGCAACATTTCAAAGGCCAAAAGCCTGGCAATGCAGACATTCAAGGCTTTTGGCTTTGGGATGGTTTTGGGTTTAAAGTGTTCTTCTGCTTACTCCAACCCTGAAGACAAAGGCTGGCTCCTATGACGGCCGCTGTACAGTGTGCAAGGTCGTCAAACTGGCGGAAGGAGAAGGGTAGGATGGTTCTCTGGTGGTGGCTGGTGGGTACTCTGGCTAAGTGGATGCTGAAAGCAGAGGCTTGATCCCTGATCATACTCTGAGAGACATGGCAGCTGAGAACCGCTTGTGGTGGCGGAGGAGGAGAGACAGAACAGAGTGGTGTGGTGACATTGGTGGAGCCCGGTGTCGGTCCTGGCCTTTTTATGCCAAGATGTTGTCCATCCAATTTCAACTCATGGCATTCCCGCTGCATGTGACTAGACATGTTGGTGGTGGGTTAACCACTTAATAGGGTTCTTGCCTCTACTGCGGTTACGGCAAAGGCGGGCATATGAAATCGCTGGGTGAATCAAGGCTATGCTCAAAAGAAGGCCCAGGCTTGAGAGGTCCTGGACCTTTTTGAGCGGCGAATAAACGAGGATCTGGGTTTCCGATGAACCGTGGCTGGCCGGAATCAATCGCGGACTTCTTTCTGTTCTGCAACCGCCCTCTATCCCTTTGGAGCCGGGACCCGTACTGACACTACCCCACGTCTTCCTCCACGGACCAGTATGTGAAGCTCATCGCAAGTAAAATTCTGCTGAAAGGACTTCGTTGGATCCCCGCAAATGTCGTTTATCAATCATCATCATCAACACAGGAGACTTCGTCGTCCTGACAATCTGCATCCAGTAGCTGGCGGGCTACAAGCAAGAGGACTGCAGGCGTTTGCCGACCGCCCTTGATTTTTGCCGATTGACCGGCTTCCTTCTTCCTCCTCTGGATGGCAACAGTAACTGGTGCGTCAGAGCCAGAAAAGATCATTCCTCTTTGTCACTTCTTATCTTTTTAACATGTCTTCAGCAAAGAGGTCTTCATAAAAGGGATTAATCCACAGTGGTGGGTACACGATTTGACATTTGGGCTGCTTCATGTTGGACGATTGCTTATGATGCTGATGACGTACATTTGGTGGCCTTGACTGGGAGGACGAGTAGGTAAGGACTTCGCTGATTCAGTTTTGCATAACCACTGAAGGACAGATTGGCTGACCTGTTTCGTTACTTAAGCTGGCCTGCGCCAAAGTGAAAAAAACACGTATCTGAAATGTATTACTGATAATAAAAGGTTTTTATTTGGCACCTATCAACCTTGTGACTACACAGTTGC
This sequence comes from Phyllomedusa bahiana, assembly GCA_025379985.1. Lineage (NCBI taxonomy): Eukaryota > Metazoa > Chordata > Amphibia > Anura > Hylidae > Phyllomedusa > Phyllomedusa bahiana. Next base: position 33,309 of record JAODAL010006531.1, on the reverse strand, counting down.
AGGATTCAATTTTAACTGCAAAGTATATCTTATCAACAAAGCTTACTGACCAAAAGTGATAAAAAACACCCTGTCTGAAATATATACGATATTAAAAGGTATTTTTGGCATCCCCTCCTATCATACACCTGTGGTGACCTACAAAGTTGCTGATTCAAATTTAACTGCAAGGTGGCTTAATCAACACAGCTTCCTGCGCCAAAGTGAAAAAATAACCTATCTGAAATGTATAATGATAATAAAAGGTGTTTTTGGCACCTATTTAACCTGTGGTGACTACAAAGTTGCTGATTCAAATTTAACTGCAAAGTAGATCTATCAACAAAGCTTGACTGACCAAAAGTGAAAAAAACACCTTGTCTGTAAATGTAAAAACGGATATTAAATAGAAAAGGTATTTTTGCACCTATCATAACAACCTGTGGTGACTACAAAGTTGCTGGATTAAAATTTAACTGCAAAAGTAGAATCTATCAACAAAGCTTGTGACTGACCAAAAGTGAAAAAAACACCTTCTAGAAATGTATCCGTATATTAAAAGGTATTTTGGCACCTATCAGTACACCTCTGGTGAACTACAGAAAGTTACTGGAATCAAATTAACCTGCAAGGTGGCTCTATCAACAATCTGCCTGCGCCAAAGAGAAAAAAACACGTAACAGAAAAGTATACTTGATAATAAAAGTGGAGTTTTGCACCATAAAAAAATAGACCTGCAGTTATACTAGAAAAGATCGTGTATCCTAATTAAGGCAATGCAAATGTCTAAACGAAAGTTTTTGGCTGTACAATATCCAGTATTCCTTTATAGATCTTTGTCCTAGTGTTCCGCTCCACGGGCCCCCACCACCCCCAGCTCCCCCCTGTGACTCTCTCCAGCGGTAGATGCTCCATGTAAATTCTCTGCCTAACAACCTAAAATCTGCAAATCTCTGAAGCTAAAACCAACTTCTAAGGATCAACAGCTTAAAGTATAGTCCTGTCCCTCTGTGAATAAAATTAATAATATCGCTTGAGCTGTTGCTGAGCTGTTTGAGGACAGAGGCAGAGCGACAGCGTCCAACTCTATGAGTCGCTGACAGACAACTGATCATTAACAGGAAAGGGCTGCTATGTAAAAAAGGTCATGTGATTTTTCCACCAATCGCAACCATACACATCCCAGTCATGACTCACCGCACACACCATCCAAACCCTGCACTATTCTGTAAGCTGATTTGCTGGCCCGCCAAAATGACACAAAGCGCGAAAATGGCACGATTTTAAAGATTATGCACAGTTTTAACCCTAAATTTGGGTGATTAAAAAATCCGATCAACTTTAAATCCCTTCCCGATTTAAAACTTTGTCGTTTAAAAAAGGCTAACATACTCATGATACAAGTGTTTTTTTGTTTGGGAAAAACCTTTTTATTTTATATTTTTGTGTGATCTAAAAAACTACCATGCGTTTTATAGTTGTGTTTCATCAGTAGGTAAAATAATATGGCGACATCATTAAAAATTGCTAAGTTGTGATTTCGTAGGATACGATAAGTTAGCAAGCATTGATAGTTCAAAATATTACTTTTTAATGTTTGTTGGTTGCATCTAAAAATATTTAAAATTTCACAAAGACTATAAAAAAAAAATTGTACTCTCTGTGACTTCAGTTTAAAATATAAATAGTAGGTAGCCACATGGGAATGAGGAAAAAAGGTTTTCTCTTGCTGGCGCCCCAATATGGATCAGATTTAAATAGAACAAGTCAGCTGAGGAAGGCTGGGGGGAAAAAATATTAAAAGTGTACCGAAAATTTAAAAACAGTTCTTTTAAAAAATTGAATAAGCTTACAGCTTAAAGTGTGTGCATTTGTGATAAAAAAAAGAAAACAAAAAACATATTGAAATTTAAGTTTTTCTCATCTTTCTTGCAAAGAAAAAGTAAGTTGATGGTTGTTACTTTTCTACGGAGACCTATTCTGCGTAAAATTGATCCAATGAGTCCCCAAAGAGGAAATGCATAGCATGGGGATTTTCTAATTTGTGTTCATTTAATCAGTGGCCCTGTACTAGGCAGAACACAGTGTTTAAGGTTAGCTAAAATTATTTAAGAGGCCAGGGCATTCCCGACTGTCCATTTTTATAAATACTTGTGTTCTCTGTGTAATAACAATTTTGGGGCATCTTTTCTTATAGCGCTGTGTTCTGCTCTTCCTCAGTTATTCCTACTACATATTACTAAATCAGTCCGATAGGTGTTACCATTCCAGTTTTTAAAGCAGTGTGTCCCTGCATATACTGACTGAATCAGCACTGATTGGACAGTGTCAGAACATGCAGTGAACCCTTTCAACTAGTAAAAGCGACAGATTTCAAAATACATTTCTAGAAAATATAACAGACGAACAGCAGAGTTAAAATGAAAGATGCTCCAGAATTATTATTTCATCGAAAATATAAGGATTTACTTAAACAGACAATTCTGAAATGTCCAAGGCTCCTTTTTAAGTCTTAATTGCATTACTTGGTCAGTTATCCAAAGGCTTCACGCACACAACAGAACCATGTAAATGGAACCTATACAGCAGACTTCTTAAGTTGGGTGTAGGGGCCTGCATATACCTATGTGGTGCCTGGGTACAGCACTGTATTATGAAAATATTCATAGAATATCTCAGTAATATGCCAATTTAATGGAACACAAATTCCATAGGCATGAAACCAGAACAAAACTGGGGTTAGTGGGGTCAAAGACTTTAATTAAATTTTTGGGAAAATCTTACTGACTTTCAGGAATCATTTGTAGCCAGGCTTAATTAATCATTTGCAATAGTGAAGCCCATATTTTGTTGATGGAAACAACCAAAAATGTTACTATAAGAAAAAAAGTTGATTATGATGGTTATGTGGGCCCTAAATTCAAAAATTCATTAATATAGAAATTTTAATTTAGGTGAAACCTTAAATGAATTCAAATCCCCAAAATTAATGTTGCGGGTTTTAATATCGCACTTTTGGGTTTTTGTAGTGTGACCTGGCCTGCTGTCCCCCAGGGGTTTTATAATTAATAATTCCCCTTAGAAAAAACCCAAAAAAGAAATCGCTTTAAATGCTTATTGTTTTGGAAAGGAACCCAAGTTTGGTTATTTGCAGATGATGTGTTTATCTTAAACACAAAGCATGTTTTATCATTCTGGATACGTATGGCATGGTTCTTGGTCTAATGTATTTCCATACAATAGAATAAGATAAGCTCTATCAAGTTGTATGAGTGTGTTTTGATTTACTAATTTAAAAAAGGCTTTATAAACAAAAAAGTTAAAAATGAAAATTTTTAAAGCACTGCTCTTAAAAATACTAAAAAAGCCTTGTGAATTTTATATGATGTTTAGGGCCATTAAGAAATATAAATAATAATAAATGAAAGAAAAATTTTGGCAGAATATATAGGGAAAAATGGTTTGTGACAATGTGATCATTTATAATGTATTTACTTAGTGCTATTGGCTATAAATGAGTTTTCCAGAAAAAGCCCTATTTAATTTTACATGAATTTGAATGAATGTTTGGAAAAACTTGGGTTGGAGACGTCTCAAACCCAAATTGTTTCTCTCATTCTATCCCTGTATCGAAACATAACCATAACTCTAAGTTGAGTTTCAAGTTTTTTAAGAGGTTTTAAGGGGTAACTTGCCAATTCACGTATCACTTCCATTAAGGCCTAAATTCCAGTTTGACACACTCTGTAATAGAACTTCCTGTTGCTTCAATATTTTCCCAATGTTACGGAATAAGATATAGTTGAATGAGTGGGTTTTGATTCAGAAAATTAAAAAGACTTTCTTAGACATAAAGGACCTACATTTACTATCACTGTCTAAAAGGTAGACAGGGTAAACTTAGACAGCCAGTTAAAAATTTGCCAGATTTTTCCCCGTGGCAATGTTTTGGTAAAACGGTGATCTTTGGACTTGTCCAGCATTTTTTTACACTAAATATTATTTGCTACACTACCTACCATGCGTGTAACTATATCCATAGCAGCCATAGCGATTGCTTAGGGAACAGCGGTTAAGGAGGCCCCACTTGGGTACAAGAATAGTTTCCTTCTTGTAGGGAACAAGTGGTTTAATGCCATATAGCACCACTTTTGGGGGCCCCGATTATTGGATAATTTATTTCCCTTTAATTATTGCTATGATTTTGGTTTTAATTTATTGTCATTAAGTGGTGGGGCCCCATCTAATTTGCTATGGTGCCTTATGAAAATTTGTTACACTCCCCGCTACTGCATCTGAATTTTGTCACAGTTTTTGGCACTCCATGTCGCACAAAGCCCACGTTCCATTTCATGTAAAACCATGCACTCTTTTGGCTAACCTACGCCCCTTTGTCAGAGAGGTTGCAAATAGTGCCAAAAAAGACATATAAAAGTGACTTAACCACTGTGACATTAGGAAAAAAAATAAGTTTTTTTTTTTACAAATTTTTTCATCACTTTTCTAATAGAATATGTATACCAGAATCCTTTTTAGGGGGACTTTTGAAAACTTTTTTGGTCTAAAATGTTCTTTGTTGCCATAGCAACAATAGAGCGACTTTTTTTTTTTTAAGAGCATAATGAAATGAAAGGGGCACTCTAATTGGTTGCTATGGGCAACAAGGAAAGTCTTAGACCAATACAGTTTTCATACAGGTGGCCCTTAATCTTTAAAATTATTAACATTAATCTCTTCAAACAACTATAAAGCTTATTTGACAGTATATATGACTATTTTGGAAATATTCAGACAAACACTGTATACTGACAATGCAGGATAGAATAAAAACTATATATGGTGGAAATCTTAGGGTTAGGGGTATGGTTACACTTAATTTGTTGACATTTTTTTCAAAAAAGTCTATGCAGGCCAACCAAACAGAGATTTGGGTTGAATTAGACTTTGGCCTGGATCCAAAGCTATTTCAGGACTAAAACATTGCTAACAATTCTTCAGTTTACTTTGAAACCATTGGCGGCTGTAGTGAAGTGAACTCTTTGCAATGCTGTGATGGGTTTTCATGTATGGAGATTTTCTCCCCTACAAGCAATAGACCTCATTTATCAAAACTGTCTAATAATAATAAAACTGTCTTTCTTGCCTATTGCAAATAATTAAATGACAGTTTTCATTTTTCTACAACAGTTCAGAAAATTAAAGCTAAACTCTGGTTCCTACAGACACTATTACAACTATTTGGTTCAAGTACAAGAGGCCCCACTTTTAAAGGAGAATACTTCTGTACATAATCCTTAAAAACATGACAAATCTTTTTTTGGGATTTGTGTGTAGTCTGCAAAAAAAACCTCTTGATTACATTTGAGTCATATGGAGTCCATGTTAACTACAACCTGGGTTCATACGATTACATCAAAATACATATTTCATTTACCTGACCCTACTGACAACCTGTCAAGGGGTATCTGCAGTATCTCCCACTTGTGATGATCATTTTAAAATTTTTGTTTTGCGTTTTTTAGAAAATATAAACAAAGCAAGTTTAAGGTTATGTTCACACAGCGTCTTGTGTCTGTGTGAACATATGCTTTTGGGATGCGTGTCTGGGTCCGTCTGAACGGACCCAGACATGCATCGAAAAATTAGCAGTGAGATTATCACTGCCAGCAATAACAAACATACAGTGGCGTTCACATGAGTGATTGCGTCTGTCCAATCCGATTTTCGGATCTGCTCCAAGAAATGACATGTCATTTCTTGGAGGGGATCCGAAAGACGGATCGGGCAGGCACGATGCAAACAATGAGCGGAGATCACTCATGTGACCGCTGCTGTGTGTTTCACATTGCCGGCAGTGATAATCTCACTGTTAATTGTTCGATGCATTCAGACGGACCCAGACACGCATCCCAAAAGCGCATGTTCACACAGACACAAGATGCCGTGTGAACATACCCTAATAATTTATTCATTTACTCACATTAAAATAACTCCGTATTGTTTAAAAAACAAAATTTCTATTATCCATTATCTACTTCTACCTAAAATGGGCTAAATAATGTTTCTCCTTAGCTGTGACTCTACCCAAAGACTTTAAAATGATTTGGTATATGGCTCTAAATTACACTGAAAACTTTTTTTTTTTCATCTAATGGACAATATTCAACATTTTACTGCCTGATTCTAAAATCAACAAACCATTTTGAAACACTGTTCCTTTATTTTGCATCTTCTTTGATTACAAAATTAGGAGTAGATTTATTATTCCGTATTTTTATATGGGTTCTAAAAAATGAGACGCTCAACAATTTTCCACTAAGCAGGATTCTCTTGTTGATAATAAGGCCATCTGCCACACTAAATATGTTCTCAGTGTGAATTCTCGGTAATGGGCAAGTCTTTATAGATGAAAGTAATTTACCTTAGTTCATCTGTTCTTACTCACTATTGGCAAATGTTTTATTATACTGTATATGCATAAGTCTTATTTCTTTGTGTGTGTGTTTATGTACATCAGTTTTCATGTAATCATTCTGATTTACAGCATTATATTAACTATTATGATTCTTGTGTATAAAGCTTGGCTAATAACAGTTTTCACTTGGATCGCCAAATGTTGCAATTTGTATAATAACTGACTTTCAAGGATTTTATATTAAGTGTTGGGTGATGTGAGTCATAATGTTCATTTAGATGTCAAACTACTTTCTTTCTATTTTACCCTCTGTTTGGAGAAAGCCATGCTGTGGAAGATTTGTAGGCTATGAGAGTTTTCAATAGCTTGTGGTGGTTAACATCAACATTTTCTCTAAATGTATGTGCTAGTCTGGGTGTATTGAAAGACGGATGGTTCAAAGAGATTTGCTCTGGAATAAACTCTGCTTCTTATGTTGGTTTCTTTAACAGGAACATACATGCTGTGTTTCTTACACCTTACCTATTATCTAAAAGCAGCTACACAAATCCCCTCTTCATCTGGCACCTGCATACTCATTTCTACTTTAGGCTCATGTTCCAATACCGTAGGTCAAGAAAAGCTCCACCTAGCTTGCAACTTTTGTTCATCAAGCACTGCCAGTCATAATGGAGATTCTTGAAGATGAGAGGCAAAAGATGGACTGCTTTTCCCATATGGTCTTCTCCATGTTCCAGTTGATCAATATAAGAAAAAAGAGACAGAATGACTCAATAGTATAGTATTACAAATCCCTTGAAAAGGGCACACAATGATGATAATGGTTGCACTCACCTCCGCTGGTTAAGCGTAAGCAAGGCATAACTCTTTTACCACTTGGTATGCAGACAGTCAAGGGACCAAAGCCTTTTTCCATGCTGTAGATGCCAAATATAGGTTTATAGTTTCCAGGAGATTCTGAAATAGATGTTCCAGTATAGTACAATGAATAGAATAGGCTCTGATCCCCAATTTTAGAGTGTAGAAACACACTTCTTTAATTAAACGTAACAGTATTTGACAAGTCCTACAACACGTTTATGTTTATACAAACACCTCCTCAGGTACATGATTGGCTACAATTAATAAGATATAAACTCATATATTTCTTTGTGCCCTGTTATACGAGACTCTCACAGTGAACTAAAGCTATGCAGGATTTCTTCTGAGCTAATATATAAATTACAAGAGCTTATAAAGCAAATAGCTCTGCATGTTACCTTTGAGTGAATCGTAAATGGAGTATGCCATATACTTTATCCATGAATCACTCCATCAAATGGGAAAATTAATTCTTGCCAGGATTTCTTTAGGGGTTTTGTCCACTTCAGATATTGAACATAGCATATTAGCACTGATCCTTTTCATTACATTATTAGTACCAAAGCCTTTAGCCGAGTGTACCTAGAAAGATGTAAATGGGATCCAAGAAGAAATTCATCACCAAAAAAAGTTATAGCTCCACCTATAGCCTGTCACGGGTCGCGCCGCAGCCCGCAGGACAGGCTGCGGGCGCACCCGTGCCCCCACCGGTTCCTGTGCAACGGGAGCGAGTGGCGCCGCGGTCCACATACCGGGCCGCGGGCGCACTCGCTCCCCTGATGTTGTTTAGCATATGGGATAAATTATGTTATATTTTAATAGATCAGAATATTATGGATGCGTCAATACCAATTATGTGTAACTTTTTAATTTTATTTTTTAAATTTGTAAAATGTTAAAAAGAGGGTGATTTAAATTTTTTTTCATTTGTACTTTGAATCCCCCTACGGTACGTAACTACTAGGGGGCGCAATTGTTTAAACACATTTCTGCATTGTATAAACAATACAGAAAGGTGAACAAAGATGTCGCTTTTACTACTTTCTGCCTTGGACAGTAAGTAGTAGAACGGGAAACAGGGCAGAGAGAAAGGAAGCCTTCACAAGGCTTTCAGCCATCATGTTAACTGATCGGTAATCCGTGATCTTGCCGTGGGGGTGCCAATTGGAGGGAGAACCTGGCTTCATCATCAGGGATTAGAGGTCCGATCACCTTATCGAACCTCGAATCGGACCTCTAATCCCTGATGAAGCCAGGTTAGCCGGCGAAACATGTCGGCGAGGTCAGATATGACGTTTTAAATTGTGAATTTCTCCACTCTGTCTAGAAGTGTCACCGCTGCAGACGGTGTCACAAGGGGGCCTTATTTGTTCTGTGTCCATGAGATTAGGTACACTGCCCAAGTAGTAGGCTTGGGGTCCTTAACTGGAGCTAATACTTTGCTATAGATATAAGGCCTTCGTTTTAAAAGGTGGTGCTCACCAGACTTGATAATAGAAAGGAAGTTATTCCCTCTTTCAGAAGCAAAAGGGTTAAATGATGAGGTTAGAAATCAGGTTTTTAAATAGTGTGCATAGAGGTTAAGAGTTATACATAATAAAAGTTACGTTTTAGTGTTTTACAGATAGAGAACTGATAGAGTTTAAGTTTGCCTATGGCAAAATAGTAAATATAGAAACTGTGCACGACACCATTTCTCATTCATTTATTTATTCATTCACTAAAGGGTTTAAACAGCAGAGAATTAAGCTGGCTCCATTCCTTGCTCTCACTAGCAGGTGTCAGCTGCAATTTGCGAGTACTCCCTCTACATAGCTATTTAGCGACATAATGACATAAGTTTACATCAGTGTTATTAAGGGGTTAATCTAAAAGAGGATGGAAAAAAAATCATATGCTAATGTTTCAGAAACAAATTCATTTATGGAGAAGATTTCTCAGCTGCCAAAAGTTCTGTAACAAATCTGCCATGTGCGAATACATCCTAAAAATGAATATCTAATTGGTCTATGAAAATGACATTTGCAAAAAGATTAAAAACATAGTGGTCTAAGCTAAGATATTTAGACTTGTGAAAAATAGGACATATTTTTCCTATGTGCATAAGACTAAAATAACTCTTTATGATTAACTTGAAAGGATACTAATAGCACTCGTATTTCTTTGATATCACTTATCTTTTATGTATCTTTCTAACATGTTTTGTGATACTCCTAATTACTGATGTCTGGTAATGTCTTCATAGTCATATTTCTTTTTTTTTTCTTTTTGGTACTCCTGTTTCACATGTTAAAATATTTTATTTCCTTAATGACTTTTAAGGCATTTGTTAATTTCATTTCTTATATGAGTTGAAATTAATGAAGCGATAAAGGCTTATATGTGATATGGTAATGTCCATTCACTTATGTATTAACTCGCCTAATTGTACATATTTTGTTTATTTAAAGTTCATGGGCAAAACTGACATGGAAAGAATATCTTTTGCATACTAAAAGAGAAAAAAAGAGAAAAGAGAAAAAAAAGTCTTGAATTTCCATTCCTTCCTTAGTTTTCGGACACTGATATTTAGTTTGCAGGCTATTTATAGTTTTAGTGATGTTGAGCAGCATTTAATATGATAGTTTTGCAAAGAAATTGAAATGTACCTAGAAATTCTTTAAACAAAGATCACAATAACAAATAGTTTTGCACTTTAGACTAACTTCTAGGGCAACGTCCCATACGGTATCAATTCTGGTTACCTTAACATAGGTTATCACTGTTATGGTAACCAGAAGTAATGTTGGACTGGATGTCAGATTGGATTTATGATGTCCTGTCCAGTGTCACTTCTGCTTACCATAATATTGTTATGGTAATCAGAATTGATGTGCTGCTCATAGGCATATATTAAGTTCTGCATTTGTAATTCAATATAGTTTACATACATTATTTAAAGGGGTTTTGCCACAATCTCATTTCATACCTCCTGCATCTAGCTCTTCAGCTCAGTCTGCTTAGAAGGGGGCGTGTGTGATTTGTTTGAACTGCATATCATGTGACCCAGCTGGAGGACATCACCAGGCCTTTCATCTCTCTAGTCAAAGAATGGTCTGTTTCTGAAAAGCACTGTGAGTAGCTGAGATGTAAAGTTTTTGCCTCCAGGCACAAGGGTCCTAGGTTCAAATCCCTGCAGGAACCAAACCTGTGGTGTTTTTCCTCTTTATTAATGTACAGACCTGATTGAAGTTTCTTTTTTATTTATTTGCACTGTTTGACTAATTACTAAGGAGGACAGAGGATGGGAGTAGAGTGACAGCACCTGGGGTTTGAACACTAGGTACCTGCCTGTTAGGAGAGGTGATGTCCGAGCATGTGCGTCCAGGACTGAGCAGCTCTCAGCCCTGGTTGTATCCCATGGAGACGAGATGTAAACAATGGATCACTAAAGGAGCAGCTAAAACAAAAACGATGCAGAATTTTTAATAATGATGAATGGTGAAAATGTTTATTATTTAGTTTGCAAGTTTCCCACGTCAATTTTACTTCGTGGCAAAACCCCTTTAAATAATTAATGCCTTTGGTCCCACCTTGTGGCCTTTGTGAGGTTCCACAAATGTTTTATTGTTTCCTGCCTAAGAGGAAGTCAGAGGCATTGTGGGATAAGGAAACTCATTATAACCTCATGTCTGCACAGAGAAGACATCAGCCATCTTATCTTAGCCCTTGTTGTAGTATAGCCGGTAAGCAGTTAGATTAGGAATGTCTAGCTCCCTCTAGCTTCACAGGCACCGCTAGGACAGTTTGGACCTTGTTGCAAGTGTTATGACATATAATATTGTGCTTTTATTCAGCTTGGCCTGGACATGTTATCCGCCATATAAAGTTACACTGTATTTGTACTTTTATACACTGTTAACATGTTTGTTACAACCAATCTGTGTATATTCTAATGGTCATTCTTGTTTGTTCTCCAGTTTTACCCTAATCCTACATCCATGTTAATTAAGCTACAGTCTTCAAATACGGTCTTAATTATTGACAAGTAGGAAGGCGTTTAGCTGCCTTTCGAGCTCCACATAGACCCTGAGAATACGTAAAGTGGGGGCAGGACAGTAAAATGGCTGCTAAAAACAAGAGGAGAAGATTCATACTATACAGAGGTCAGCCACGTGCACGCAATCACCTGCAAGCAAGCAACATGGCGATCTCTAAGCAGGCATACCATGTCGCAAAGCCAGGTATCTTCTCTCAGGACAAGATCAAGAGCCAGCACCTCCAAGGCATCATCTGTTGGCAGTGCAGCCACCATCACCTGTGCAAAGGCTGAAGCGGCAAAGGCACGAGCTGCTTTCACTGAACAAGAGATACAACTGAAGTTGCAACAAGTGTCCCTGGAAGTAGAAAGGACAAGCCTACAAGTAACAATGGAGAAGCTCACAATTGAGAAAGAAGCAGCAGCCGCCGCCATAGCTGAAGCAGAAATCTTGGAAGCAGCTGCATATTCTGGTAATGACTACAGTGGACACAGCAGTATGCTTGGTCTAGAGCAGAGCCCTCAAGATCCACTACAGCACACTTCAGAGTATGTCCATCAACACCCCATTGGTAGCTCTCAGCCTGCTCAAGAAAGCAAAGATATCATCAGTGAGCCAAACCAAAGATATCTTGTCCTGCAGCAAGTAACTGGTTTCAAACCACAGTTCTGCAAGCAAGAGAATGCAGAGCAGTGTGATACACATCAAGTCCTCTTCACCACTCCTCACAGAACCCCGCCTTCATTCTAGCATAGAGGAAGTCTCTTCATGCCTAAAGGGTATGATACTGACAGGACTGATGCAAATATTCCTAACCGGTATGATCATACACCTCATTCACATGAGAACACTTCCCCAGTGACCGATTTCAGTGCAAATCAAGCCACAACAGACTTTGCTAAGTTGTTTGCTCGATGTGAGCTGGTTAACAAAGGACTTTTAAAGTTCAGCAGTCGTCCAGAAAACTATAAAGCTTGGCGATCCTCTTTCCAGACTACAATCAGAGACTTGGATATCATATGGGGAAGAGTTAGATCTCCTAGTAAAATGGCTCGGAAATGAATCTGCTGAGCACACTAAGAGGATAGGGGACATCAACATAAACTACCCAGAAACAGGTCTTAAAATGATCTGGGATAGACTAGAAGCTAGAAGCCAAATTAATGGTCCTCACAATGCTCCATATGCCCAGAAACTTGATCTAGGAAGGGTCATTATAAGAGTGTTTGCCTAGGGAATGTGCACAAACCAGCCTCTGTTAACAACATGCTTACCAACACACTAGAGAATGGATGCCCTTCTCTTTTCCAACCATGTGAAAATAATTTCCACATAAAGGAGCTACCACACAGCTATCATATACCATGTCCCTTCATAGGCTCTTCATGTGACAATCATGCCTGTGATAGTGACCAAGACCATTTAGGATGCACTGTTTTCCAGAGAACTAAAGAGGACAATCAGGTGGCAATGTCATTTGAAGATAAACTGTTCCTAACAATAATGGAGCAAGGAATAACCAAAGACAATTCTAATAATTGGGTTGCTCCTCTTCCCTTCAAGACTGTGAGACCACACTTACCTAACAACAGAGAAGAAGTTTACAAACGCTTCATTTCTCTTACACGTAATTTTCAGAGAAAACCAGATAAGAAAGACCACTTTTTTACATTCATGGAGAAGATATTTGAGAATGGTCATGCAGAGATAGCTCCTTCTCTAAAAGACTCTCAGGTGTGCTGGTATTTGCCCATATTCAGAGTGCATCACCCGAAGAAACCAGGACAAATAAGATTAGAGTTTGACTCCAGTGCCAAGCATGATGGTGTGTCATGAAACAATGTCCTTCTGTCAGGACCAGACTAGAACAACTATATTTACTATTTTGCCATAGGCAACTTAAACTCTATCAGTTCTTAGTCTATAAAGCACTAAAACTTAACTTTTATTATGTACAACACTTAACCTCTATAACACACTTTTTAAAAAAACTTGATTTCTAACTTCTCGATTTGTCTCATAACTTTATCCCTTTATAAATGTGAAAAAATAACTCCTTTTCTATTATCAAATCTGGAGGAACAGCAGGGAAACCCTATATATACAGTGATTTACTAGCTGCAAAAAGGAATACAAAACATCTTATTTGGACAATCATCCCTAATCTGATTAGTATGAAGCATATAAGGTTTACTTGTGAAACCCTCTGCAGCGGATAACACAGTGAAAAGAGGTAGAAAATCACAAATTAAAATGTCATGCCTTACCTCCCCAACGTTTCACCAGCTAACTGGCTTCATCAGGGGATAGAGGTCCTGTCCCATGTGGTCTTGCTCATTTCCTTTTATATGGTCTTAGGTACACACCCTAGGAAATTAACTTGTCCAAAAAAATGACATTTCTTACCTACTGACCATAATCCTGACAAGCAACTAGGTCTATAGCTGCTGACCGTCTGAAAGAGACAATCTGATATAGCTGCCTGAGTGCATATCATGGTAGCAGTTTACCAGTAGCAGCAAGTCTGACATGTTTTGGGGTCCACCCCCTTTGTCATCAGAAGGCCAGTGAAACACATTCCCTCTGACAAAGGCACTAACTAACTTTGTTGGAGCAGCTACAAACCTGGAAACTCTCAGTGTTAAAAGATACTTAAGTGAGAAAGGTTCTACTCTGACTTTCAATCTATCGCACTCTTCTCACATGGATGATAGGGATAGCACGAAAATCCCGAACTCTATCCTATTGCAAGAGGAGCAAGGCTTACTCATGCGTGTTTAACTACCTTTCTAGCAGAGGTTTCAGCCGTTATTAATGTCAGACCTTTAATTTCAATCTCAAGTGATCCCAAAGATCCCGTTATCCTTACTTCTGCTGTGCTGCTTACTCAGAAGAATGGCATTGTTATTGCTCCTGCAGGATAATTCACATCTAAAGATATCTACAAATGTCAATGGAGACAGGTTCAAAGCCTTTCTTATGCTTTTTGGGACAGGTGGAGGAAACAGTTAGAGATGGGCGAATTGATTCTAACCAAGTGGACTTAGTTTGGAATTTCAGGAAAACTTCGGTTCTGAACGAAGTCAAAGTTTGGGGTGATTCGCGGGAGCGAAGCTTGTTTTTAATTGATAAAATGTCCGCAAGCACATGGTGTTACATGGGGCAAAGAACTCTGGGAGGAAGAAATGAACACCCTCAATGACATGGCAGAGATGAAGCCAATCAGAGACCAGCGGGATTCTGTGACATCACCGCACTATATAAGTCCGGACGCGACGCTGGCTGCTTACACTCCTCTCTCTGTGCCGTGCTGCTGCAGAGATCTCACACAAAAGAAATTTTTATTTAACAGCGATTTTTGGGGGGTGTCACTGCTCATCTTCTGTTATAATTTTGATTCAGTTTGTGGGGTATTGTAATTGAAGTCAAGTGTGGGTCCAATTCTGGTCCATATACATTTTAATGCCATCTGGTCAGTTCTGGAGCACATTGAATATCCAAGGGTTGTCTAAGCCTGTTTGTGCTTTTTGTATTCAGTAAAATAAACAGCGTTTTTACAAGCCACATACCAGTTAATTTTTCGCTGCTGATTTCTTTAGCGCAATTTATATTTGAGGCTTAATTAGGGGTGTGTTTGTGCTTTTGTAGTCAGTAAAAGAAACTGTGTTTTTACAAGCCACATACCAGTTAAATTTTATTGCTGCTGATTTCTGTAACGCAAATTGATATCCTAGGGTCAATTAAGCGTGTTTGTTGCACTTGTTATTCAGTAAAAATAAATGTTGTATTTAACGACAAAGACAAAGGGAAATTTTTCCTGGTGATTCTGTAGCAATAATTTATATCCTGGGTTATAAGCGTATTTGTGCTTTTGTATTCAGTAAAAGAAATGACATTTTTATCAAGCCCATACCAATTAAATTTGTTTGCTGCAGAACCGTAGTAGCTGCAATTATATCCGAGGGGGGGTGGGGGTTAATTAGCGTGTTTGTGCTATTGGTAGTCAGTAAAATAAAACAGTGTTTTTAACGCCAAAGACGAGGAAAAATTTTTTCTGGTTATTTCTTTAGCAAAATTATATATCTGAGGGTAATAAGCGTATTTGTGCTTTGTAGTCAGTAAAATAAATGGTGTTTTTAAACACCAAAGATGAGGAAAATTTTCCTGGTGATTTCTGTAACATAATTTGTATCTGACGGTTAATTAAGCGTATTTGTGCTTTTGTAGTCAGTAAAAGAAACTGTGTTTTTACAAGCCACATACCAGATAATTTTTTACTGCTGATCTCTGTAGCGCAATTTATATCCGAGGGTTAATTAAGCGTGTTTCTGCTTTTGTAGTCAGTAAAATAAATGGTGTTTTTAAACGCCAAAGACGAGAAAAAAATTCCTTGTGATTTCCTGTAGCATAATTTATATCTGAGTGGTTAATTAAGCGGTTTGTGCATCTCACTTAATCAGTAAAAACACGCGTTTTACATGCCACATACCAGTTAAATTTTTTGCTACTGATTTCAGTAGCATAATTTAATCCGAGTGTTAATTAAGTGTGTTTGTGCTTTCTTATTCAGTAAAAAACATGGCGTTTTAACATGCCACATACCAGTTAATTTTTTCCTGGTGATTGCTGTAGCATAATTAATGTCCAAGGGTTATTTAAGCCTGTTTTTCTTTCTTATTCAATAAAATACACAGCGTTTTTACTCGCCACATACCAGTTAATTTTTTCCTGTTGAATTTCTGTAGCGCAATTTAATATTCCAGCCTGTTAGTGGGTTCATTTGGAGTCAAATACAGTTGTGTATTTATCATAATACAAATATCTTCATCAAAACACAGTTTTGATAAATTTTGGAACAAAATAGTATGTCCAGACAGAGAAGTGGCAGGTCTCTTCCCCTGCGAGTGGCAATAGCACAAACATTCCTGGGAGCAGGCACGGGTCACGCACAGAAAGGGGATTCTCAGTGGGGGGGTCCTGGGGTGGGGGCCGAACTCCCGGGTTTTTCATTTTTTTTGGGCCCGGGGTTTTTTCCCGGCAAACCCCCAAGGGTTCTTGATTGGGTTTGGACTAGGCATCCCCCTTCCCCCCCCAAAGACATCTGCCCAACTCCACCCAAAGAGTCGGGGGGAAAGGGCAGACACAACTCTTAGTTGGAAAGGGCCCCCAGGAGTGGGGCAGGGGCCCATCCCCTTTGTCCTAAACCCCGCCTCTGCCCCAAACCGGGGTTTCCCTCAGCCAGAAAAACCACTATGTGGTCTTGGCTCAGCGCCACTATATAGGGGGGGGATACAATTTTGGGGACAGTCACAGCTTTTTGGGTCAGCGAAAAAAGGGGGCCCCGATATCCCCTGCTTTTTGGGCAGTAGGGGGCAAAATATGTTTTGTGGGGGGGATGGGCAGGGGAGGTTCAGTTGGGGGAGGGTCAGCCCTCCCAACCCAAAAGCCCGGGTTGAGGGGGGGGCGGGCAGTGAAAACCAACAAAAAACAATAATAAAGGTAGCCGACCGCACTTGGGACCGGGTTTAAAAGCGGGGGTTTTCATCATCGGTCCGGGATAGGGAGGGGCGTCAGTTTGGGCGCTCAGCAGCGGCGCGGGCCAGCAAGGGGTTTTTGTGTGGCCGGGATTTCAGCAGGAAAGCCCATTGGGGAGGTGGGGGACCCCGCGTCCAGGGGGAAAAAAAACCCTTTGTTTTGGGCAGGTCCAAGAAAAGTACGGGCCCAGGGGCCAGCTTGGCGGGCGGGTGGCATTGGGTCCCCCCTCGTTGGGGGGCATTGGATTTAAGAAAAAAATTTTCATTTGGGGGGTGTGGCAGTTCTTTGCTAAAAACATCAAGGACCGAATTTTGGTAAAATGTAGAATCTGTAGGGCAAAAATAAAGGGGTTGGCGGGAGCTAATTTTTGGCCCCACCCCCCTGCATAAACCACATGCAGCGTCCCCACCGGGGGCCGGGGGGAAAAGGGGCTAAAAGTGGTGGTCCATACGGGCCACGGGGCAGACCCGCAGCGCCCCAGGGGCACCCCAGGGGCCTTTGCGGGCCAGTCCAAGGCCCCACCACTAGTTTTTTGGGGACCCGGATTTTTATGGGAAACCAAAGTAAAAAGGGGACGGTTTTTTTTTGGTTTAAATCGGGATTTTTTGGGATCACGCAATACTTTAGTTAAAAAATTGCGCATAATCTTTTTAATATCGCGCCATTTTCGGCGCTTCCGGGACATTTTGGGGGGGCCACCCAAATTCACCTTAAACAAAATTTAGGGGGCAGGGGGGGGATGGGGTGGCGCCCGAAAAAGACTTGGGATGTGTATTTTGGGGGTTTGGCTAAAAAATCACATGACCTCTTTTTAAACCCTAAAAAACCCTTCCGGGTTCTCCCTTTCAGTCTCTCTCAGCGTTTCATACTAGTTGGACGGGGGGCTCGGCATTTTCTCCAAACTACTCACGAAATCATACTTTTTTTTCAACAGAAAAACCTCTACTATTAGCTGTTATTAGATTAGACATTGGAAAATTTTAAGGAATTTTAGATTTTTTTAAAAAGCACATCAAACGCTATAAAGTCACGTGGGGGGAAAAAAGGGGGGGGGGGCGGGGCAAAACAAAAGACAAGCTTTTATAAAGGACACTGAATAAATTTCCCACCAAGATTTAGTGTAGAAAATTGCACGGCAATATCTTCATTATTAACATTTCCCTATTGAAAGATTTCCGGGATTTTGGGGCAGGGGTGAACTTATATTAGGATACACCCCAATTTCTGTTAATTTGCGGGCCCTTTTTGTTAAGTGCAAAATTTCCAGTTTTATTATAAATATACATTTCAGATGGGTTTTTCTTTTTCAATTTTACCCATTCCATCTTTGTTTTTATATCCACCTTGCATTTAAATTAGAATCCACAATAAATTTTAGGTCAGCCAGGTTTGGATAGGTTCCAAAAAATACCTTTAATCACGGGGAAATCTATAACAGAAATGTTTTTTTTTGCACTTTTGGGCCCACCCAAAAGTTTTTCATTGAGATATTTTGGGAAACTTAAATCTTATACACAATTTTATAGTCACCCCCGTGAATTGAAAGGGGGCCAAAAATCCCTTTGGGTATCACCCGAATCTATACACCCAAACGTGTTTTTTGCCCTTTGGCGCTTTGCAGCTTTGTTCATTCGATAGCGTGCACTTTATCTTATAACAATTTAAAATAGGTCCCCCAACAGGGAATTGGGAAAGGGTTTCCAAAAAAAACCCTTTTTATAAACCAAAATCCTTAACGGGTACGTGTTTTTTGACAATTGGGCCGCAGGGGCCAGCTTGTTTCCTTCAGATAGGGGTGCACTTATATCTTATACAAAAATTTTTTATGGGTCACCAAGGGAATTGAAAGGGAAACCAAAAAAACAATTTTGTATTATACAAAACATAACAGATACGTGTTTTTGCATTTTTGCCCATCCAGATTTGTTAAATTAAAAAATCCACAATTTTTTTTTAATTAGAGGGATTTGAAAATAGCTTTTGATTTCCCAAACTGTTAAAAATAGACTTTCCAAAACTATTCCATCCCTTTCCAAAAATTTTTTTATTTTTCTTAACAGGAGCAAAAAATTCGTGGTAAGCGAGCAAAGATGGGGGTGGGCACATGGAGGAAAGGGACCAGAAAAGGGTGCCCTTTCCATTGCTGGAAACAACACGCAGCCAGCGGTTCATTTTTTGCAGGACTGTCACCCTTTCATCGGGGGTCGGGGCCCTGGGAACCCTCAAAATGAACACGTCGCCAATCTGCCCTTTCAGGTTAATGCAACCTGCACCCAACCCAGCTTACCTCCTCGCCTCCCATTCCCCCCAAAAATGAAAACATCAGCATCATCTTTCCAACCCCCAAACTTTGAAGCGAAGGCAGCCCAAATGTCAACTCGTGACCACCCACTGTGGAAATAACCCCATTTTCTAAAGGGGCCTTTTTTGATGACAAAATGGGGTTTTGTGGCAAAAAGGAAATTTAAAAGATCAAGAGGTTTATTTAGTCTCTCGGACGCCCAGTTCCCTGATCCCATAAAAAGGGGGGGAAAAGGAACCCGGCCCAAATCGGCAAAAATCCCGGGGGGGTCTGAAAACGCCTTGCAGTCCCCCCCTTTTTTGTAGCCCGCAGCTTCGGGATGCAAAAAGTCAGGACCCCCCAATCCTGTTTAAAAGGATAAATAAAGGATAAAGAACTTTGCGGATCCACCCCGGTCTTTTCCGCAGAATTTTTGCGAGCGCTTCATCATGGATAAAGGAGGAAGACGAAGGGGTATGTCAATACGGGTCCCCCCCAAAAAAGGGGAGAGGGGGGTCGCAGAAGTCCGCTAAATTTTGTTTTCCGCCACCCCACGGTCAGCGCAAACCCCCCCTCACTTAACGCCATAAAAAGGTCCGGGGACCCTCTCAAGCCGGGGCCCTTTTTTTGAGCAAGCCTCTGATTCACCCACGATGTCATATAACACCTTTGCAGTAAAGCATAATTTAAGGGGCAAAAACCTTTAGGTGGTTAACCACCCCCAAACCCATGTCTATCACATGCACAAAAGCATTTTTTTAAATGGGGGAAAAACACGGGGCCAAAAAAAAGGCCAACCGACCCGGGCCTCCAACCACTGTCAAAACCCCCCTGTCCCGCCTCCTCCCCCTTTCCGCCACCCCCAAAAGCGTTCCCCCAGCTGCCCATGTCCCTCAGAGTCATAAATCGGGGATCAGCCTCCGCTTCAGCCCCCCAAACCGTCGCCCATTTACCACCAGCTCCACCAAGACCCATCCAACCCCCTTCTCCTCCTGCCATTTGACGATCGGCAGGGCCGTACAGGGGGCCGTCTAGCAGCCAGCCTTCTGTCTCCCCATTTTTGGGAAAAGAAAAAACCACTTAAACCCAAACCCAAACCCAAAGCCAAAACCCTGAATGTGGGCATTGCCAGGCTTTTGGCCCTTTGGAAATTTTCCTTTTCTGCCCTGGTGGACACGAGGGGTTTTCCCCACTCAGGGCCCCTCCCTGCCCCCAATACAAGATACCGAGCGGGCCCCTTTTTCTTTGCCAAAAAACCCGCCCCTGCCCTGGCCAGAAAAGTGTCACCCCAAAAATTTTCAAGCGGTTGCCCCTGCATCTTTTCTGGAAAAGTCCATCTGACCACCGACACAGGGACTATAACCCAGGGCCCAAAGGGCCGCAATACTCTGTGACAGCTCACTGGGTGAGCGGGTTGGATGTCTCTGGGGTAAACGGTGCTCTCAGGCTCGGCGCTGCTTTTAAAAACGGATTTATGGTGCGGGGCTCTTTTCCCCCCAAGGCCCCTTGGGGCTTTAACGTCCCCAGAAAACCCAAAGCCTTTTTTAAAAATTAATCTGTTTTGGGAGACCGCCCCCACCAGGCCCGGAGCTGTGGACGGTTTCTCCGCAACGAGACCGGCGCGGGCGGGGGTGACAAGAACCTTGGCCAGGCAAGGGGGTTTGGCGATAACCGGCAAAATCTCCCTGGCCCCCCTTTAAAAGATCTGGGCTGGAGCCCACCCCCTTTCCTGGCACATGTCATGAACCTTGTTTTCCAAAATTTCAAAAGAGCTACCCGGGCCTGGATTTCCCTGCGAAGAAGGCCCGAGGTCTAGTTCGCATTTCCCGGGCCTTTCCCGAAAACCCTGCTTCGTCCCGCCGGGCTGTGTTGAAAGGTCGTGGGCCTCCTATTTAACCGTCTCATTTTTTTACGGGGCAACATGCTGGAATTCCCCCCTCCCATGCCCCCCAGCGATTTGTGGGAGCAGCGCAATGCCATTTACGCAGTACAAGTACCCCATGGCCTACAAGCAGCGGGGCCCGGGCCTCGGGGGGGTTTAGGGCCCCCGAAGTGGAGGCAGGTGAAAGACTTTTGCACCATCCCCTTTCCAGTTTTTTTAAGACACCCCCAAAAAAGGGGCCAGTGGGGGACGAAGCCCCCTTCCCGCATGAGCATTGTGGGGGATCTTTTGTTCGGGAAAGATCGTTTTGGGCACTCCCGAAACATCAGGGGCTGCCAGCGACGGAGGAGGAAAATGGACACAGAAGCGGACACGGGGACCTTTCCTCCTCGAATCCACAAGGCCCCACAGGTTTACAATTTCATCCCGGGCCTTTTATTAAGCCGTGGTTCGGGTTTCCCGGGCAAATGCAAGGTGGGGCCCAGCTCTCAGGGGGGGCACATCTGAGGGGAATCAGGGCGGTTTTTAAGCTTTTGCCGGGGGAAACCGGGGGAGGAGGAGGAAAAGGGAAAAAACCCCAGACACCCATGTTACTGGGGCGTCCCCCCCTTGGAAAGAGGGGTTTGGGGTTTAATTTGAGGCGAGGAGGGAAGGGTGAGGAAGAAACTTTGCTAGTGCCCCTCGACCCCAAGGGTTGGGGAAAACAAGGGTCCATCTCTCCCCATGAGGCTTTTATGCCCCCATTTCCCCCCCAACAGATCCTCGCATTAAGGGCCCTTAAAATGAAAAACCCGTTACTGGGGGGCCCCCCCTGGATCCCCGTACAAAACTAAACTAACACTTTCCTTTCCCCCCCACCCCAAAAAAGAGAGTAAAAAAGCAGGAAAGGGGGACCTTGCGGTTGATAACTTTGGGGACATCTGTTTGCTTCCCGCTTCACGTTCCTTCAAATTTCAGGTGGAACAAAACCAGGGGGACTGACAGCAGTATATTTCAATTAAACCGAAAACGCAGCAGCGCAGAAGGCCCGGCGAGGGGGAGAAGCCTTTAAAGGGGGACCCCTGGGAATCTTTTTTTACCACTTCACCAACCCATACAATGCAGCACATATACAACACCCAAGACCAGTTAAGAAACAAAGGTGCAAGACTATCGCGTCTCACACCGAGTTTTTTGGGATGTGTTTTTCCCGACCCCCCCAAAAAACTTTTTGGGTTTTCCAAAATTGGGGCGAATGGCCCAGCTGGGTCGCCAAGCCCCTAGAGGGTTGTCCTGCCCAGCAGCCAGCGTCATATCCCTTTGCGGGGCCTTCAGCACAGCCCTAGGAGTCATAAAAGACAAACGCATCCGGCTTTCCCCAGATAAGTGGATCGTTTGGGCTTTTATCAAGATGAATCAGGCATGGATCTCTGATTTATTTTGTGGCCCCAAAATTGGGCCCCGGGGCCCGAATAGTTGCTGGTCTACTTCACTTTCCCCCTCCAAAAAAAAATGGTCCTCTTGAAAAAAATTTTTTTTTTTTTTTTTTTAAAAAAGATTTTTTTCTTTCCCGCAAATTTTTTTTTTCTCAATTTTCCAAAGTTCATTTTCTGGGTTTTGCTGTGAGGAAATGTAAAAGACACCCAAAGGTTTTGTGACAAAACCCAAAATTTCCAAATTTTCTCCTTCATCTTTAGAATTTTTCGCATTGTCAAGGTTTGGGGTCGGGTTTCCTCACAATTTTTAATAGTGGCGAGAAAATCATTTTTATAATTTTTTTGGCCAAAGGTGCCCGTGAGATACAGCAAAAACGTGGTTTCCCTTTTGGGAAAAGAAATGGGCTTTTAAGTAGCATTTCTCCCTCACAATTTTTTTAAAAGTGGGGAGAAGTCATATTTTTTTAATTTTTTGGTTTAAATTTGTGGAATAAAAGCAAAAATCCTGGTTTTTTTTGGGGAAAAGAAATGTGGCTTTTTAAATGGCATTTCCCCCTCACAATTTTTTAAAAAGTGGGGTGAAAGTATTTTTATAATTTTTTTTGGGGCATGCTGCTTAAAATTCAGCAAAAATACAAGTTTCCCAACCCAAAAAAAAGTTGTTTTTAAAAGACATTTTTTTTTTCACAATTGTCAAAAGTGGCTCATGGGGCATGTTTTGAATTTTTGGGGGGCCCCTTTTGGGTGTGACATGCATTTTTTTTTAAATACAGGTGCTATTATTAAAAAAAATTTTTTTTTTCTAACAGACATTTGGGTTTTTCCAATTGCAAGAGTTGCTCAAGGTGATGGTGCCCGTCAGAAAAAAGGGAAAAGGGAAAGGGCACGTTTTAAGGACACATATTGCAAAATGACTTGGTTTTTTTCAAGATCTTTAGCAAACTTAAACAATCCCTTTTATTTAAAACCCATTTAATACCCTTTTAAAAAAAAAAACAAAGAAAAAGGTGGAATTCCACATAAATTTAAAAAAGTGTTTTTTTTGACTTAAACAAATAAAAAAATTGCATGTACAAAATAGCTGGTAAAAAAATTCCCCTGAAATTTTACAAGGGGGGTTTAAAAAAGACCCAGACCAAAGAAAGGGTTAATTTTAAGGGCATGAGGTTTTGGGGCACGGACAGAGAACAAAGAACAAGACAATTTCCTCCAGCACGTTTATTAAAAAAGAAAAAAGAAAAGCCAAAAAAAAAGGGGACCTGGGTGAAAAAGGAGCGTTAACCACCATTTTTTCCCATGGAAAAACTCAATTTTTACCCCCACCATACGGAGGGGCAAGGGGCAAACCCCTTTTTGCCTGAAAATGAGGAAGGCTGGGGTTCTCAACCCCTTCCGCTTTTCCCCACTCTGCTTTAGCACACAGTTTTCGTTTCTGCTTCCCTCAGGGGATTTTAACCCCGCAAAATTTAAATAGATGAGGACGCCACCTGGGTCTCACCGCACCCACTGTAAAAACCCCGGGCCCCGAATCATACTGCGGGCCAGGACAGATATAGTCCCCATGCCAGTGAAAATAAAAAGGGGGTTTAAATACTCCTTTTTCCCGGGACTTTTTAATCTGGGGGGCATAGAAAAGTGCTTAGCACAAAGGAAAAAGACACCCTCCCCAAAATGTACACATAGCCTATTCTACAGAAATAGTGCTCAGCACAGAAACCTAAACGCAAATTGTAAAACAAGCTCCAAAACTACAGAAAAAAATAGTGCTCAGCACAGAACCCCGACAACGCCAACGTACACATACTCTATACCCACAGAGAATAGTGCTCAGCACAGAAACCTGACACCGCCCAAACCGTACACATAGCTCTATACGCAGAGAATATTTCCCCAGCACAGGAGCCTGACCCCCGCCCAAAATGTACACAAAACTCTATAAATAAAAGCGAATATTGGGTCAGCACAGGAACCGACACCACCAAAAACCCTACACATAGCTCTATACTACAAAAAATAGTGCTCAGCACAGGAAAAGTGACACCGCCAAACCCCTACACAAAGCTCTATACTACAAGAATAGTGCTCAGCACAGAAGGGCCCGACACCGCCAAATGTACACATAGCCTATAATACCCGAAATAGTGCTCAGCAGGTTTGGGCCCCAAAAATGCGTTCCAGGGGCAGGGATATTCAAATTTTCCCGTTCCAGGGAAAATTTAAGGTTCAAATCAACTGCCTTCCCGGCACTTTTTTTAATTTTTGGTATTGTGGACAAGACAAAGGGGTAGTGAAAAAAGGGGTTTTTGATTTTTTTTTCTGTGGCTTTTTTAACCTAAGTGGGTTGGGCCCAAGATTTAGGGATGATTCAATTTTAATGGTTTTTTGGATTTTTTTAATTTCCAGCTTTCCAGCCCTGTTTTGGGTGTAATAAAAAGGTGTTGTTTCCCTCCCCTAGACTTTAAAAGGGCCCTCGGCCCATAATCGGGGTTCCCACTTTCGAAAATGTCTAGAAAAACTGCCGATAAAAGACAATTTGAAACGATGACGATAGTCAACATAATCGCTCATCACTATCCACCACCTCTGCAGAAGGGAGCTGTTTCTCTTTGCTATCATCTCCCTATCCAGATGCTCCTGCTCCTCGCTACTCATGGCGCCAGCAGTCATTCAGCGAGACGATTGCAAAGAGGCAACAGTATGCATCCAACCATCCTAAGGTGCAGAAGCTGACCGTGTTCCTGTCCAAGTTGTTGGTACTGCAGTCCCTCCCTTTTCAAATGGTGGACTCTGCACCGTTCAGAGAACTAATGGCTTGTGCCGAGGTGGAGAGTTCCAAGCCATAATTTCTTTTAAAAAAAGGCAGTACCAGCCCTTCACAAATTTGTAGAACAGAAGGTGGGCCAGTCCTATTGGTTTCTTCCAAGGTGCACGGCAGTGCGGATGTGTAGCTGTAACTACGGTCAAGGCCAGTACATATCCTTTATGGCCCACTGGGTGAATGTGCTTCCGGCCCAGTCACACCAACAACTTGGACAGGAGACGGTGCTTTCTCCTCCACGTTGTCAAACTGCTGCTCCGCTTCCTCCTCCTCCACCACCACCACCACCATCTCAGCCTCCACAAGTGCTGCTCCATCATACCACAAGTGTAGGGCACAGCGTTGTCACGCAGTTCTATACCTGTCTTGCCTAGGCGAACGATGTCACACAGGGGAGGAACTGCTCCGCATCATGCAGCAAGGAATAGATGTGTGGCTTTCTCCGCGCCAACTGCAAATAGGAACCATGGTGACATCATTCCACTGCTTCATGTCCTGGAACAGATGCTGAAAAATCTGTCTGGGCAGGGGATGGGAGACGTGGCGACTACATCTCGTTGCCACATGAGTCCTGTGGGTACTGAACTGGAGGAGGAGGAGGACATTGGAGAAGAAGCATTGTCTGGTGAAATTAGTGGTTTTTTTACCCAGGTGACAGGAGAGGAGGAGCAGGAGCAGCTGGAGGAGATAGATTGAGATGAGTAAGACGAGGCAGATGACCCCTAAGCACCGTGGCAGTATACAGTGGAGATGGAGTCAGGGAATCCTTCAGAGTCACTTGCGCACATGGTCCGCAGCATGCTGATTTGCCTGACTAGTGACAGCCGAATAGTCAGCATCCGGCAGAGAGACGACTTCTGGCTTTCCACCTTCTTGGACCCTCACTACCAGTCCAAAATTGAAGCCTTTTTTCCAGCTGCTGAGAGGGAGGACAAACTTAAATACTATAGAGAAATCCTCCATAGTCAGTTGGCCGCTGCCTATGTGCAGCATGGTCCATCCTCTGACAGGTCTGACCAGAAGGTTCCTCAGCGCTCATGTACCACTGCCACGGCTGCTGTGGGAAGGTGAGGGGGTAGGAGTAGTACCAGCTCCATCAGCAGCAACCTAAGTCTGGAGTTGCTGATGAGTTGCTTCCTTCACCTGCCTAGTGAGGAGGGCACTCGCCAGCAGCAGCAGCAGCAGGACCTGGAGCAGACCCTGAACCAACAGGTGATAGCCTACTTGGACAGTACTCTGCCACCCCAGTAAGAAGATCCGCTGGACTACTGGGCAGCCAAACTGGATGTGTGGCCGCAACTTGCCGAGTTTGCAGTGGAGAAGCTGTCCTGCCCAGCCAGTAGTGTGGCATCAGAGTGGGTGTTCAGTGCAGAGGGGGCCATCGTTACCCTAGGGAGAACCCACTTGTCCACCAGAAATGTGGAACGACTGACCTTTGGCAAGATGAATCAGGCATGGATCGCCCAGGATTTCCACACACCAATGCCTTAGGTAGAGATGGGCGAATTTCCCGAAATTCGCTTTGTTCACTTCGCCGGATTTCTCGGCAAAAAATAACTTCGTTCCGAATTACTTCGGGACGAATCACGTTAAAAAACAGCTATTTCCAGGCTGCACAGAGCCTGCAGGGTGCTGTAGAACGTTGTGCCATTCTTAAATATGCAGAGGGAGCTTGGTTTGGTCTTCATACAATGTTGTGTTTTAGTATGACACGCAGAGGATTGCCGTCGCTTCACTATAAAATTCCCTGGGCACTTAAGAGGGCAAAACTGACCAAAAAACTGAAGGGGGAACGTAGCCTGATAAAGTCATGGCAGCGACAGCTGGAAAAAAACAAGCTGAGGGCTCAGGTGGCAACATCAGTGACAGAGTGTGGAGGTGACGACGGCAGCCACAGCAGCATGAGGTCAGACAGTGGCACAATAATATTCTGGAGGTGGCAAAACAGGAGTAGGCCACAGAGTGGCACAATGAAA
Source organism: Phyllomedusa bahiana (assembly GCA_025379985.1). Classification (NCBI taxonomy): domain Eukaryota; kingdom Metazoa; phylum Chordata; class Amphibia; order Anura; family Hylidae; genus Phyllomedusa; species Phyllomedusa bahiana. The sequence continues at coordinate 6,128 of JAODAL010006531.1, read as the reverse complement.
CAGTGTGGAGGTTACGGCAGCAGCCACAGCAGCAGCATGAGGTCAGACAGTGGCACAATGACAGAGTGTGTACGTCACAGCATCAGCCACAGCAGCAGCATGAGGTCAGACAGTGGCACAATGACACAGTGTGTAGGTCACGGCAGCAGCCACAGCAGAAGCATGAGGTCAGACAGTGGCACAATGACATTCTGGAGGTGGCAAAAACAGGACTAGGCCACAGAGTGGCACAATGGCAGCGTGTGTAGGTCACGGCAGCAGCCACAGCAGCAGCATGAGGTCAGACAGTGGCACAATGACACAGTGTGTAGGTCACGGCAGCAGCCACAGCAGAAGCATGAGGTCAGACAGTGGCACAATGATATTCTGGAGGTGGCCAAAATAGGAGTAGGCCACAGAGTGGCACAATGACACAGTGTGTAGGTCATGGCAGCAGCCACAGTAGCAGCATGAGGTCAGAGAGGGGCACAATGACATTCTGGAGGTGGCAAAAACAGGAGTAGGCCACAGAGTGGGACAATGACACAGTGTGTAGGTCACGGCAGCAGCCACAGCAGCAGCATGAGGTCAGACAGTGGCACAATGACACAGTGAGTAGGTCACGGCAGCAGACAAACCAGCACAAAGAGGTCAGACAGTGGCACAATGATATTATGGAGGTGGCCAAAACAGGAGTAGGCCACAGAGTGGCACAATGACACAGTGTGGAGGTTACGGCAGCAGCCACAGCAGCAGCATGAGGTCAGACAGTGGCGCAATGACAGAGTGTGTAGGTCACGGCAGCAGCCACAGCAGCAGCATGAGGTCAGACAGTGGCACAATGACAGTGTGTAGTTCACGGCAGCAGCCACAGCAGAAGAATGTGGTCAGACAGTGGCACAATGACGTTCTGGAGGTGGCAAAACCAGGAGTAGGCCACAGAGTGGGACAATGACACAGTGTGGAGGTCACGGCAGCAGCCACAGTAGCAGCATGAGGTCAGACAGTGGCACAATGACATTCTGGAGGTGGCAAAAACAGGAGTAGGCCACAGAGTGGGACAATGACACAGTGTGTTGGTCACGGCAGCAGCCACAGCAGCAGCATGAGGTCAGACAGTGGCACAATGACACAGTGTGTAGGTCACGGCAGCAGCCACAGCAGAAGCATGAGGTCAGACAGTGGCACAATGACATTCTGGAGGTGGCAAAAATAGGAGTAGGCCACAGAGTGGGACAATGACACAGTGTGCAGGTCACGGCATCAGCCACAGCAGCAGCATGAGGTCAGACAGTGGCACAATGACATTCTGGAGGTGGTAAAAACAGGAGTAGGCCACAGAGTGAGACAATGACACAGTGCGGAGGTCACGGCAGCAGCCACAGTAGCAGCATGAGGTCAGACAGTGGCACAATGACATTCTGGAGGTGGCAAAAATAGGAGTAGGCCACAGAGTGGGACAATGACACAGTGTGCAGGTCACGGCATCAGCCACAGCATGAGGTCAGACAGTGGCACAATGACATTCTGGAGGTGGCAAAAACAGGAGTAGGCCACAGAGTGGGACAATGACACAGTGTGTAGGTCACGGCAGCAGCCACAGCAGCAGCATGAGGTCAGACAGTAGCACAATGACAGAGTGTGTAGGTCACGGCATCAGCCACAGCAGCAGCATGAGGTCAGACAGTGGTACATTGACAGTGTGTAGGTCATGGCAGCAGCCACAGCAGCAGCATGAAGTCAGACAGTGGCACAATGACACAGTGTGTAGGTCACGGCGGCAGCCACAACAGCAGCATGAGTTCAGACAGTGGCACAATGACACAGTTTGTAGGTCACCGCAGCAGCCACAGCAGCAGCATGAGGTCAGACAGTGGCACAGTGACATTCTGGAGGTGGCAAAAACAGGAATAGGCCACAGAGTGGCACAATGGCAGCGTGTGTAGGTCACGGCAGCAGCCACAGCAGCAGCATGAGGTCAGAAAGTCGCACAATCACATTCTGGAGGTGGCAAAAACTGGATTAGGCCACAGAGTGTGGAGTGTGGAGGTGGGTGGCAATTCCAGTCCCTGGTAAAGATGGTTGGTGGCAGATGGAGAAACTGTCAGCAGATGTGTGGCATCAGGCGGGTGGTGGCATAAGAATAGTGGCTGAGGCAGGTAGTTTGAACCCAGACTCATTTCTCACAGTTTGGGTGAGGTGTCATGGCTGATGTAGTCTGACGCCTAAGGCATTGGTGTGGGGAAATCCGGGCCGTTTCCAATCCTGATTCATCTTGCAAAGGCAGTCGTTCCACTTTTCCCCGGGGACAACGGGTTCCCCTTTGGGGGTAACGAGGCCCCTGCCCGCACTAACACCCGCTCTATCCACACTACGGTGGGGCAGGACGCTTCTCCACTGCAAACTCGGAAAGTTCACCCCACCCAGTTTGGCTGCCCTACCCAGTGGATCTTCTAACGGGGGGTGCAAGTGCTTTCCCAATAGGCCCCCCCCTGTTGGTTCGGGGTCTGCTCCAGGCCTGGCTGTGCTGCGATGCCCTCCTCACTGGGCGGGTGAAGGAAGCTGTATCAGTGACCCCAAATTTTGGGTTGCTGCTAGGGGAGCGGTTTTTGCCCGACCCCCCCCCTTTCCCCCCGCACCGGGCAAATAGCATGCTGCGGGCCATCTGACAAGTGACTCCGGGGGCTCCCTGCCTCCACTCCCTGTATCGCCAGGGTGCTTGGGGGTCTCTGTCGCTTCCATCTCCTCTACCTCCTCCAGCTGCTCCTCCCCCTCCCTCCTTGTCACGGGTAGAAAATCCACTCATTTTTACCAGACAATGCTTCTGCTCCTGTCCTCCTCCTCCCCTCCATTTCAGTCCCCACCGGGCTCTGTGGCCGCGGATGTAGTCGCCACTTTTCCAGTCCCCCTTCCCAACAGATTTTTCAGTATCTTTCCAGGAATGAAACAGTGAATGACGTTATTTATCCCGAGTCCCGGGGACGACAAATAACTGGCCTCCCCAAAAAGGGCCCAACAACAGCAGGGGTCCGCATGAGCGCCACTGGCTTCACAAAGTTTCACTGGGGAGTAACCCCCGTCCACCTGGACACAAAAAATCGTTAATGGCCTTTCTCTTTCATACAGTCGGTCCCCAAAATTTCAGGCTGGAAAATTTCCCAAAGGGTGGAAAAACGCATACAGAGTTTTTGGGGGAGGCCGTTTTGCCGCTGCAATGAGGAGGGGGTTCCTGGCTTTGAAGGGAAAAGATAAAATGAAAAGCACAGTTTCCTGGCCATTTTCAGAATCTCTGAAGATGGGGGAAACTTTAGGAACCTTTTCCCCAAAAACCAATGAAAAACTTTTGCCATGCAGGGCGCAGGGACCATCCTCCTCGGTGCAGCGCGGACACCATGTTCCCCCATTTCCGTCACCATGGCTCCGATTTGCAGTTGCGGGGAGAAAGCCACACATCGATTTCTTGCTGCATGACGTGGAGCAGTTCCTCCCTTGTGTGACTTTGTTCCGGAGGCAAGCCAGGTGTAGAACTGCTGACACCGCTGTGCCCAAACACATGTGGTATGAATGGAGCAGTACTTGTGGAGGCTGAGATGGGGGTGGTGGTGGAGGGAGGAGGAGCGGACATTGGCGCAGGACCCGCGTTTTGACAACGTGGAGGAGAAAGCGGGGGTCTCCTGTCCACGTTGGTGGTGTGCCGGGGCCGGAAGCACATTCACCCAGTGGGCCGTAAAGGACATGTGCTGGCCCGACCGTAGTTACAGCTCCAACGTCCGCGCTGCCGTCCCAACTTGGAACACACCGATAAGCTCAAGGACTGGCCCACCTTCTTTTTCTACTTTTTTATGAAGTGTTCTGGTACGCCTTTTTGGAAAAGAAATTACGGCTTGGAACTCTCCATCTCGGCTCGGCACAAGCCATTAGTTCTCTGAACGGGGCAGAGTCCACCATTTGGAAAGGGAGGGACTGCAGCACAACAATTGGACAGGAATACGGTCAGCTTCTGCACCCTTTGGATGGTTGGACGCATACTGTTGTCCTTTGGCAAAGCGCCTCGCTGAACGACTGCTGGCGCCATGAGTAGCGAGGAGCAGGAGCATCTGGACCGGGAGATGATGTCACAGAGAAACAGCTCCCTTCTGCAGAGGTGGTGGAGCCTTGACTGGCTGCAATGGCATGCGTGCCACGGGCGCTGCTGCAGCTGCGTGCTGCGCGGCAGGATGGACCACCATATCTGAGCCACGTTCTCCCAGGCCACCAGATGGTGACGCTGCATGTGTTGACGCAGGGCCGTGGTGCCAACGTTAGCTCCCTGCCCCCGCTTCACTTTCCCGCTTACAGATTCTACATAATACCCTATTCGGCTCCCCCCGTGTCTTAGCAAAGAACTGCCACACCGCCCATATCGGATTTTACCGCCAACGCTCCGCACTGATTGACTTCTGCAGCCACTGCCAAGCTGAGCCCCTGTGCCGCTATTTTCTTGGACCTGCGATCTGGGTTTTTTACCCCGTGGTCGCTTGGCTCCCAACCTCACACTGCTGCTATCCTGCTGACTCACGGCCACATGACCCACTTGCTGGCTGTGCCGCTGCCTGACGCGCAAGCTGACGCCCTCTTCTCCTGACGATGATGAAGCCCTTGCCTCACCCGGCCCCAATGCGGGCGGCTACACATCAACTAATTTTTGTTTCATCCCTCACTGCTGTCCTCCCCACCGGCCCTTTGGGAGCAGAGGCCCGAACCCCCCACAACATGACCCCCCCATTCCCCTCTCAACAACTATACCTTTTTCCCGCCTACTGCCCAAAAAGCAGGGATAAAGGCCCATTTCTTCGCTGCCAAATTTGCTGGGGCTGCCCCCCCTCAAATTGTTTTATCCCCCGCTTAAATTGGGGGGGCTTGACCCAACCAAAATAGTAGAAACCCCAGGGTGAGGGAACCGGAAGGGGCAGAGGGGGGTTGAGGACAGATTTAGGGGGTGCTGACCCGCTCCCGGGCCTTTCCAAAATAAAAGGGTTTTTGTCTGAAAGTTCCCACTGGGCCCTGGCTGGGGGTTTTTTTGGGTGTCATCTGGGAGGAAGGGGATGACCTAACCAAACCAAACAAGAAAACCCTTGGGGTTTCTGAAAAACCCAAAGGCCCTAGATGACACGGGAGTTGTTTTGGGGCCCCACCGATTTTTCCCCTTTTTTTGCGACGTCCCCCCTTTCGTTCCCGCGACCTGGGCCGCTCCAGGGAAAATTTTTTCCCCTGCCACTTTCAGTGAAGGGGCCCCGCCACCTCTCTGTCCCGCATACCCGTTTGGTTTTTAAAATAAAAACAACACTGTTTTTAAAGAAGAAATCTTATATAAAAAAAAACAAAACCCCCGAATTTTACTCCAAATGAACCCACCCAAGAAGCTTGGTAACCTTTGGAAATAAAAATTTCGCCCCACCCAAATGGGCAGGGAAAAATTTTTTTGTTTTGTGCGGTTTAAAAAAAATCTTTTATTTTTTAAATGAAAAATAAAAGCACAAACCTCTTTTAAAACCTTCCGGGTAAGGGAAAAAGCTACAAATTTCTTTTGTGGGGGTGAAAAACAAAGTTTCTTTTAAATTAAATAACAAAATGCAAAAAAAACACTTAAAAATTTAAACCCCCGGATGTAAAAAAGGGGCCAAACAATTGAGCCCGCCCCCAAAATACGACTTTGGGAGGGGGTTACAAATTTCGTGTTTTTCTACGCAAAACAACAAGAAAAAAAATTGTAATTAACCTTCGCTTGGAATTAGGGACAGGAAAAAATTTTAATTTTTGGCGTTTAAAAAAAAAGGGTTTTTTTTTGTCACCACAAACAAAAAAACAACGCTTAAATTTAAACCCCTGGAAAGTAAAATTTTCGGGAAAAAAAATTGAGCAGCCACAAACCCACAAAATTTGTTTGCAGGGTTTCAATTGCGTGTTTTCTACGCTACACAACAAGAGAAAAAATTGTAATTAACCTTCGCTTTTTTAAAAAAAAAAAGGCAAAAGGAAAAAATTTTTAAATTTTTTGGCGGGAAAAAAGACGTTTTTTTTTGGAGTTTACCACAGAGAAAAACAACGCTTAATTAACCCCTGGAGAAAATTTCGCAAAAGAAATTTAGCAACCCTAAACAAATAGCTTG
>JAODAL010006530.1:0-132723 GCA_025379985.1 Phyllomedusa bahiana | reverse complement strand
CACTGACATTTTTTAGATCCTTTTTTGGGGGATCCGAAAAACGGTTTCCACAAAAAACGTGGGGACAACCCTTACAGTCCGCTTCCCCAAATTTCCCCAATCTTTATTAAAGGTAGGATGAAAAAAAAAACGGACATGGGCTAAAAAACCCATTTAGAAAACAAAAAATGCTCTAAATTGTGACTCACTTTTATATATCCCAAATCTTATTAACAGGTGAAACGGGGTTTTTTTTTAAAATTTTTTGCCATTTATTGTGGTCCCCCCATTTTTTGGGGTTTTTTAATGGGAAAGGGAATGACTAAGCGGGGGCATGTTTTCAGGTTTAATTTTTGGCTCTTTTATCTTGTTAGCGACGTGAATGTGTTTTTGACATCAGAACATAACACTGGGTAAAAGTCTTACTCTGTATATATTTTGCCTTGCGGGTTTATTTCGGGTTGGGGAAAATAAACCCTCCTGATAAAAAATAAAACTTTATGAAATTTGAAATTTTTTAAGAAAGCAACATTTTAAAGGTAGATTGCTGTTTTCAGTATAACCATTAAAGGGGTTGTTTGATTTTAAATTTTTTTAAAAAATAGGTTTACAGCTGTTAAAAACCCGCAGCCAGCTTTGAGTCATGGGGTCCTTTTCGCGATAAAGCTGGGGGAAATTCTATAGCAGGGGATAAGCAAAACCGCTCCATATTCCGCACTTCTAATTTGCACGGGAATTGAATGCGGGATAATTAATTTTTGGGGAAAAAGGGTTCCCAGATCTCAAAGTAATTAATCATCTTTGTTAGAGAAAACACATGGTCTCAAGCTGTTGTCTGTTTTGGTGACCTCACTTCCTGGTTGAAATCCAATCAGCAAGACGGTAACCAGAGAAACCTGTGTGCACTCAGAGCAGATGAAATCTTTACCTCCTGACCAGGGAAACATCAAAAGACCTGTTAGTTTAAGGTTCCATACATGTTGAAGGCTAATCTTTGTAGTGAGACAACCCCTTTAATAAAACAAAAAAAAATGGGGCCCCCTGATTTCTTCCTATAAATTAAACAGAGTTGTTATTGGGGGGGTTTTTTAGTTTCCCAAAGGGTGGGGTTGGGGGTTTTAAACTGCACAGTTTAAAGAAGTGTTTTTCGGGGCTTGGGGGTTTGAGTGGACAAATATCACAATTGTGAAGAGGTGACATGGAAAGTGCAGAACACCATGGTTCACATGTATGGGGAACGGGGGAGGGCTAAAAAATCATTTGTTGCCCACAACAAAACCCTTTTGAAAGCCCCTTTTATTTCATATAGGCTATGAAAAAATGAGAGGGGCACTCTGTTTGGTTGCTAGGGGCAACAAAGGGGAAGCTTTTTGCCCTTTGGACTTTTTTCATACATTTTCCCCCATGTGTAAAATTGATATGAGGGTGAAAGGGTGTACGGGGACAAAACGGGCATCCCCATAATGATGCTGCTTATTTCCCCAAAAAAAAAAGGGAAAAAAAAAAGGGGGAAAAAAACTACCAGATGTGGGTCTAAAAGCAACATTTTTGGACCCCTAGATGAAATTAAAGTTGCCCAAAAGCAAAAGGGTTTGGCCACTGCCCCTGCTAATGCGGGTTGCATCGGCAAAAAAGGTTTTTGGAGTTTTCAAAAGTAGAATCAAATTTGGACCTCAAAAAAAATTTGGGAAAAGGGTTTTTGTCTTTGAGTCACATTTTCTGCTTTTTAGAAGGGAGGGGACTTTGGGCGTGCCCCATTTTAGAAACACCTAAGAACAAAAAAACCTGAAACCCTTTGGCGGGAAAGAACAAAACGGGTTTCGGGCAGCATTTATAGCCCTGGGAAAGGTTTTCATAGTGTTTTGGGCCCCACTCACCCATGTAAAAAGGCATTTGCTCTAAAATTTTAATTTGGGTTTTTAAAATTTTCACCCTTTGCAGGTAATATACACCCCCAACATGCCAATTGTTTTGGGAGGGGGGGATTTTCCCGGGGAAAATACATTTGGGGACATATACATGGTTAAAAATTCTGACTTTTGTTTGAAAGCTCAAACAAAGGTTTAAAAAGTTTACCCGGGGTTTCTTTTTTCCTAAAAAATTTTAAAAACCTTTTTGAGAAAATCTGGGGTGACCAACTCAATCATCTTATTTGCGCTTTGGAACCTTTCCCATCCACCCTCCAGCAGCTGTGGGACATACTGAAAATTCCAACAGGGCTAAAGATCAGCTAAAATAACAAACCGATTTTCCCAAATTTCATGAATGGAATCCCCCCACCGCCTAATCGGGAAGAGTAAAAATTGCAGCTTCTTTGGCCTGTTCAAAAAAGCAGGGCAAAAAAAAACCCTTTTAAATTTCCTTACGCTTTGAGCTAAGAAACGAGGTTTTTTGGGCAGGGGGAATTAAACCTAAACTTGAACAAAGGGAAAGATTTAGTAAAACTCATGCAATGAAAAGTGTAGCAGTTTCCACAGTAACTAATCAAAGTACTATGTGTGATCCTAAGTGTTTCCTTTTGGATCCCTTTGGGAAAGGGGTTGTTCTGGTTTTTGAAAAATGTGGTTGCTTTTTGTTCAAAAGTCGAAAAAAGACTACAGGGGGTTTTTTGGGGATTGCCAAACCCTTTGTACCGTGAAAATCCCAAAGGGGTTTAGTCCAGTTTCTCCAACACTGGGACAGGTTTTGGCATTGTATTTAGAGGAAATCAGCCATGTTTCTTTAATCCTGGATAATTCTTTTAAGACATAAGAAACTGAAATGGGGATAAGTATACATGACATTCAACTTTTTTATATTTTTTTTATATGAAAAAATAGGAAACTTGATGGTCGGTAAAACTCTAGTGGGAAAGGGAAAAGCAGGGAAAAATTCCCCATCCTAAATTTTAAAATATTTAAACCAAAAAAAGCCCCTTTCCAGTGAGACAGTTCAGTAAATCCCTGCCCTTTACTCCCAGGGGAGGGTTCCCCACGGGGGTCCCGATGTGTTTTTGCTTAGTTTAAAATTTAAAATATTGAAATCAGCCCGAGATCTGCATCCAAAAAACCATCTTTTAAAGTAAAATTTCTAAAATTTAAATTATAAAACCTATTCAATCAACAGTCTAGATATTTCCCTTTAAAAAAAATTTTAAAATTTTTTATAATATGAAAATCGTAAACTCCCCGCCTTTTATAGTAACATTTTTTTTTTTATGAATCCCCGGGAATAATGGGCCCCCCTTCCTTCACTAATGTGTTTGAAGAATGAGGCAGTCGGGGTACATATTTCATCACAAGAATTAAGCCCACCCAATAAATTGAACCAAAAACCCCGTAAAAAAAAAAAACTTTTAAAATTTTAAAACCCCAAAGCGGTTTTTTTGACCGAGAAAAATCTAAAAAACCCTTTCCAGAAAAATGTGGGGTTTATTTTTGGGTACGGTTTTTTTAGCCTCCAAAAATGCACCCCATTGTTTTCTATGGGGATTTTACATGTGTAAAACGGATCAAGAATTGACCTGTCACTTACGCGTCCGAAAAAACGCAATACAATTACGTATGTAAAATACGTATCGTGTGAGGGATATTGAAATCATTGAACATTGTTAAATACGTAGAATAATAAATGTATTTGCACTCACCCTGCTGTATGATTCTGCTCCCGGTCTCCGCAATAATTTGTGTATCCTCCGGTATATAGGTTGTCGGCCCCGACCAACTGCGTGAGCTATGTACGAAAAAATATGGATCCGAAGGGTATAAAAAGTAATCCAACTTTATTTTACATCCATTAAAAAGCACAGCGGTAAAGCAGCATATGGATATAGCAAAAGAGAAGCAGTGGAGAGATTGCTTGACTTTAGCTATATCCATGTGCTGCTTTAACGCTGTGCCTTTTAATGGATGCAAAATCAAGTTCGATTTACTTTTTACAGCCTTCGGAGCCATATTTTTCGTACACTGTTAAATACATATTTCGGTACATAATAAATACCAAAATACGTATTTCAAATACGCTGTGTGAATATACCCTTACAGCATATTGTAACTCTCAAAGTACTTTAAATACGGTATGTGAATTAATGTCCTTTTTGTATATGTATGTATTTATTCATCCTTTCTTGAGATGTGTTAATAAACAGTTATTAACATATTAATATTATCGCTATTTTATTGTTTTGTTTGAAAATTAAATACTGTAGTAAAGAGAGGCACAACTATAGAAAAGTGGAATTATGGGTTTTAAATCAGTGGAAAGGTTGGGAGAAGGACGAACTGAATCGATAAGGAAATTCTGCATTCTACTGGTTACTTTATGGTATAATGACTTCAGTGTAAGATTAGATTGCATATCTGTGGCACATTAGCTTGACTTTCATGCGTGTTGATAAGGATGTTAATCAAGCTTTTTTTAATAATTTTTTTTCTATATTTTTCTATACTTTTTAACATTATACCCGTTATACTTTAAGTAAGCTAAGCTGCACCTATGTTTTTTATGTTGCATACAAAAATTAAAGTACACGGTATGACATCAGTTTGTTAGGTTACATTTTCAAAAATGTTCTGTGAGGGCTACCTAATTGCCTACATGATTAAGAAAATAACTTGGCAAAGGAAGCATAATGATTGAAATTGTACATGAAGAATAGTGTCAAGTAGCATAATGAAAATAGGAGAGCTAAGGAAGAGAGAAGATGGAGAATAAACAACAAGCTGTGTCAGCAAAGATGTGGGTAAGAGGGATCCAAGAGAAGATATACATACAGCATGGACTTTGAGTATGCACTATATTCTGGGGATACATAGAAAACCAATCAGTCTCTCCACTGGTTCACATGTGCAACTGATTTTATTTCCTTCACTGCTCTTAAAGGGAATGTGTCATCAGAAAATAACGTATTGTTTAGCTCATGTTTTTATGTTAAATATGTTTTTTTTAAGTATTTTTTTTTTTATTTCCCATATCACGATCAATATTTTTCAAAAATCCTGAATTCTGGCAGTTTTCACTTTGGCCACTAGTCCTAGTAATAGTCTGACACTTCCTGTTCTGTAGAGAAAACTTTTCAGCAGTCTCCTCATAATAAGCGCTAGCAGAATTACACTGAAAAGGGCCGTTCACGTCTTATTGCAGGGACAGATTTCAGCCGTATTGTGCGCCGTACTATGCTGCAATACGGCGCGAAATCTGTCCCGCAATTACGGTTTGAATAATCCGTGTGAACCGGGCCAAAGTTGACACTAATGTGCATAGGTAATGCCAGATACACCATTCACCATAAGAGAGTCATACCTCCCCTTCCCTACACTGTGATTTCTTCCCAGGTCAGAGATCATAACTAGAAAACGCTCTATAGAAGTCAATGGGTCTGCTTCTCTTCGCAGGCTCCTATGATGCTGTAAAGCATCTCTTTAAATGTTGTTTAAAGCAGCTCAGGCAAGATGGCCACCCCCATAATCCCATACAGACAACAGAATAAAAAAAATAAATAAATCTAAAATCGGAAAATAAAAACCGCTAAAAAAAGAAAATATGTACAGTGCTTTGTGAAAGTATTTGGTCCCCTTTAACTTTTCAACCTTTGGCCACATTTTAGGCTTCAAACATAAAGATATAAAATTTAAATTTTTTTGTGAAGAATCGGCAACAAGTGGGACACAATTGTGAAGTGGAACAAAATTTATTGGATATTTTAAACTTTTGTAAAAAACAAAAAACTGAAATGTGGGGCGTGCAAAATTATTCAGCCCCCTTACTTTCAGTGCTGCAAAGTCACTCCAGAAGTTCAATGAGGATCTCTGAATGATCCAATGTTGTCCTAAGTGACTGATGATGATAAATTTAATCCACGTGTGTAATCAAGTCTCCGTATAAATGCACCTGCTCTGTGATAGTCTCAGGGTTCTGCTTAAAGTGCAGAGAGCATCATGAAGACCAAGGAACACACCAGGCAGGTCCGTAATACTGTTGTGAAGAAGTTTAAAGCCGGATTTGGATACAAAAAGATTTCCCAAACTTTAAACATCCCAAGGAGCACAGTGCAAGCGATCATATTGAAATGGAAGGAGTATCAGACCACTGCAAATCTACCAAGACCTGGCCATCCCTCTAGAAGACTGATCCGAGATGCAGCCAAGAGGCCCATGATCACTCTGCATGAAGTGCAGAGATCTACAGGTGGGAGAGTCTGTCCATAGGACAACAATCAGTCGTACACTGCACAAATCTGGCCTTTATGGAAGAGTGGCAAGAAGAAAGCCATTTCTCAAAGACATCCATAAAAAGTCTTATTTAAAGTTTGCCACAAGCCACCTGGGAGACACCAAACATGTGGAAGAAGGGTCTCCTGTCAGATGAAACCAAAATCCAACTTTTTGGCCACAATGCAAAATATGTTTGGCGTAAAAGCAACACAGCTCATCACCCTGAACACACCATCCCCACTGTCACACATGGTGGTGGCGGCATCATAGTTTGGGCCTGCTTTTCTTCAGCAGGGACAGGGAAGATGGTTAAAATTGATGGGAAGATGGATGGAGCCAAATACAGGACCATTCTGGAAGAAAACCTGTTGGAGTCTGCAAAAGACCTGAGACTGGGACGGAGAACGCTCTCCATCCAACCTCACTGAGCTCCAGCTGTTTTGAAAGGAAGAACAGGCAAGAATTTCTGTCTCTCAATGTACAAAACTGATAGCGACATACCCCCAAGCGACTTGCAGCAGTAATCGCAGTAAGAGGTGGTGGTGCTACAAAGTATTAACTTAAGGGTGCCGAAAAGTATTGCACGTCCCACTTTTCAGTTTTTTATTTTTTACAAAAGTTTAAAATATCCAATAAATTTCGTTCCACTTCACAATTGTGTCCCACTATTTGATTCTTCAAAAAAATATTTAATTTATATCTTTACGTTTGAAGCCTGAAATGTGGCAAAAGGTTGAAAAGTTCAAGGGGACCAAATACTTTTGCAAGGCACTGTGTCTTGTTTAAATTAGTGAGAAAAAAATTGGTGCTAGATTCCCTTTAACTTCATGTGCTGCAGGTAAAAAAATACACAAAACCAGTCTATAATTGGTAGGGTGAGAGCTTCTCTAAAGTGTAGCAATCATTACAATAGTAAGCTCCTGTTCAAAAGCCTATTGAGCCAGGGAGCAAAAGGGTATGATCACACCGCTTATTTTGCTGCTTATTTGCGCGCGCATTTCGCCGTGTATTGCGCTTTATACGCGGAGAAATGCACACCGCAATTAGGGTAATTCATAGCTGTCATAGAGAACTATGAATTACGCCTCATCTCCCCAGGTGTACAATACGATCGTATTGTATTCCTGGGGAGAGAATTGACATATCAATTGTTCACGACACTTACGGGCCTCTGGTAATGCATGCCTATGGGACCGGCACCCAGCCGGCCCCACCGTGCTTTGGAAGTACGTGCTGATCAATGCGCGCTTCCAAAGCACCTGGCGTATTGCTGTGCGTACAATACGCGTCCCAATACACCGTGTGAACATACCCGAAGACCTTTTTGTCTTTAGAGAACGCTGTCGGACACATTGTATAAGATGCTAGTTTGTCCACGAATAACCATTTTTGGGTAGCACAGTCCACATGGTATTGACTTTGTAGTTGCTGAGGAGATGTTTTCATGTTTGTTCTTATGGATTTTTGTTTTCTTAATTTCCAGTCAGAGACCGAGTAAGAACTAAAATGGAAAGGGATATTCTGGCTGAGGTTAATCATCCATTTGTTGTCAGGCTCCACTATGGTAAGAACTCATGAAATATTTAGTTTTTTTTTTTTTTTTATTGATGCCTTTGATTCTGCCTAGAAATAACTGAAATTGATGTCACTTGGTTGCAGCTTTTCAGACAGAGGGGAAACTTTACTTGATCTTAGATTTTTTACGTGGTGGAGACCTCTTCACTCGTCTTTCAAAGGAGGTCAGTGCTGCAAGTCCAACCATAGCATCAAACCATTCTTCTAAAACTATCCATACCTGAACCTTCTTGTGTATTCCTGCTGCCTCAGTAGTGGTTTCAATGCAGACAAAAGTTAATCTTGTGTATCTGTCTTACCTAACAATGTTTTTTGTGTTTTTAGGTTATGTTTACTGAGGAGGATGTAAAGTTTTACCTGGCTGAGTTGGCTTTGGGTTTGGATCATTTGCACAGCCTTGGAATCATTTATCGGGATTTAAAACCTGAAAAGTATGTACTTCAATACTATGCTATCTGTCTTTGGGAGTCATGACTGCACAAAACAGCAGTGGTGACAATGATCTAAAACTATTAGTCACTAGTTTAAATATATCTTGAAGTAGCATGTTATGGTGTCATAACATGCTACTCTGCCTGCCGCCTCCACCTGAAAAACATCTCTCGCATCCGCTCATTCCTCAACTATGACACTACAAAAATGCTGGTCCATGCCCTTGTCATCTCCCGCCTAGACTACTGCAACATCCTTCTCTGTGGCCTCCCGTCTAGCACTCTTGCCCCCCTTCAAACAATTCTCAACTCTGCTGCCCGTCTTATCCACCTCTCTCCCCGCTACTCCTCTGCCTCTCCCCTCTGTCAATCTCTTCACTGGCTCCCCGTTGCCCTGCGAATTCATTTCAAGTTGCTAACTATGACCTACAAGGCTCTCCATAACCTCTCCCCTCCATACATCTCTGCCTTAATCGCCAGATACCTCCCCTCACGCAATCTCCGCTCCTCACAGGACCTTCTTCTCTGTTCTCCTCTTATCAGCACCTCACATAACCGTCTCCAAGACTTCTCTCGTGCTTCCCCCACACTCTGGAACTCACTGCCCCAACACATCAGACTCTCCTCCACTTTCACCAGCTTCAAAAGCAATCTGAAAACCCATTTCTTCAGGCTTGCCTATAACCTACAATAACCCTGCTGCCACTACACCCTCCACAAACATGTCTGCCCCTCACCTCCTGTCTCTTTCCCCCTCCTTGTAGATTGTAAGCCCTTGTGGGCAGGGTCCTCTCTCCCTCTGTCGTGCCAATTGTCATTCATCACTTATCATTGTACTCGTTTGACCTATGTTATGTATGTAACCCCCTTGAATGTACAGCACCCTGGAACCAATGGCGCTTTAAAATAAATAATAATAATAATAATAATCAAGAGGTGCAGTACAAAATTTTTTAATACAGGAAAGAGACAGGCAAATGTCTAAGGGTATATTTCTCCAACAAATCTGACCTATGTAAATGTACACCAACTCTATCTTCACATCATAGATTTTTCCAACAGAAGAATCGGACATGGACTTCCGTGGCAGAAATGTTACGTATAGAGATGGGCGAATTTCTCAAAAATTCAAATTGGGTTTGATTTTGCCAAATTTCCTGAAAAAAAATAACTTCTTTCCCGAATTACTTCTGGACGAATCACGTTAAAAACAGCTATTTCCAGGCTGCACAGAGCCTGCAGGGTGCTGTGAACGTTGTGCCATGCTTAAATATGAAGAGGGAGTTTGGGTTTTTGGTCTTCATACAATGTTGTGTTTTAGTATGACACGCACATGACTGCTGCCCTCTTAGAATGCTTCATTAAAAAATTCCCTGGGCATTGAGAGGGCAAAAAACTGCCCAAAAAAAACTGAAGGGGGAATGTAGCCCCCATAAAGTCATGGCAGCGGACAGCTGGAAAAAAAACAAGCTGAGGGCTCAAGGTGGCAAATCAGTGACCCGGTGTTTGGGGGTGAGGGGGCAGCCACAGCAGCTGAGGTCAGAGAGTGGGACAATGACATTCTAGGTGGCAAAAAAAAGGAGTAGGCCACAGAGTGACACAATGACACAGTGTGTAGGCACGGCGGCAGCAGCAGACATGAGGCAGACAGTGGCACAAAAAAAAACTGGTAGGTGGCAAAACAAGAGGCCCCGAGTGGAAAATGACATTTGGTGGGGCAAAACGTAGTAGGCAGAGTGGCACAAGACAAGGTGGAGGTACGGGCAAACAGCATGAGGTCAGGCAGTGGCACAATGACATTCTGGAGGTGGCAAACAGGAGTAGGCCCCAGAGTGACAATTGGACACAGCAGTGAGGTCAACGGCACATGCCCCAGTGCACAGTAGTGTCCACAGTGGCACAAGAACAGTGTGGAGGTCACGGCAGCAGCAGCATGAGGTCAGCAGTGGCACAATGAATTCTGGAGGTGGCTCAAACAGGAGTAGGCCACAGGTGGACAAAAAAGAGTGGAGGTTACGGAAAACAGCAGCATGAGGTGAGGCAGTGGCACCAAGACATTCTGGGGGTGGCAATAAACAGAGTAGGCCACAGAGTGGCACCAGGACACAATGTGGAGGCACGGCGTAGCAGATGAGGTCAGGCAGTGGCACAATGACAGTGTGTAGGTGACCGCAGCAGCATGAGGTTTAGAAAAGTGGCCACAAATGTGGACAGACTGGGTTGGGACGGGTGGTGGGGGGCAATACCAGTCCCTGGTAAAGATGGTGGTAGGAAGATGGAGAAACTGTCAGCAGATGGTTTGGGATCAGGCGGTGGGGGGCATCAAAATAGTGGCTGGGGGCAGGTGTTTGAACCCAGGTGACGCCTAAGGCATTGGTGTGTGGAAATCCTGGCCGATCCACAACCTTTATTATCTTTACAAAGGTCAGTCGTTCCACTTTTCCGTGGACAAGCAGGTTCTCCTTGGGGTTTTGCGTTGGCCCCTGCCGCACTGAACACCGCTCTGATGCCACACTACTGGCCGGGCAGGACAGCTTCTCCACTGCAAACTCGGCAAGTTGCGGCCACACAATCCAGTTTGGCTGCCCAGTAGTCCAGCGGATCTTCTAACTGGGGTGGCAGAGTGCTGTCCATGTAGGCCACCACCTGTTGGTTCAGGGACTACTGCAGGTCCTGCTGCTGGCGACTGCCCTCCTCATTAGGCGGGTGAATGAAGCTGCTCATCAGTGACTCCAGACTTAGGTTGCAGCTGATGGAGCTGGTACTGCTCCTACCCCCTCACCTTACACGAGCAGCTGCGGGAGTAGTACGTGAGTGCTGAGGAACCGCCCGGTCAGACCTGTCAGAGGAGGGACGATGTCGCACATAGGCAGCGACCAATTGACTACGGAGGATTTCCCTAGAGTATTTGAGTTTGTCCTCCCTCTCAATAGCTGGGAAAAAGGCTCCCATTTTGGACCGGTATCTAGGGTCCAATAGGGTGGAGAGCCAGAAGTCATCCCTCTGCTGGATGCTGACTATTCGGCTGTCACTAGCCAGGCAAATCAGCATGCTGCGGGCCATCTGCACAATTGACTCTGAGGGACTCCCTGCTCCCATCTCCACTGTATACTGCCAAACGGTGCTTGCGGGTCATCTGCCTCATCTTCCTATCTCCATCCACCTCCTCCAACTGCTCCTGCTCCTCCTCTCGTCACCTGGTTAGAAAATCCACTCATTTCACCAGACAATGCTTCTGCTCCAATGTCCTCCTCCTCCTCCATTTCAGTCCCCAGCGGACTCATGTGGCCGCGAGATGTAGTCGCCACATCTCCAGTCCCCTGCCCAGACAGATTTTTCAGCATCTGTTCCAGGACATGAAGCAGTGGAATGACGTTATTCATCCGTAGTCCTGGCGACTGACATATAACGTCGCCTCCTCGATTGGCCTCAACAAAACGGCAGGTGTCACGCATGAGCTGCCACTGGCTGACATCAAAGTTACACAGGGGAGTACTCCTGTCCGCCTGGATCATCAAAAAATCGTTAATGGCCTTTCTCTGTTCATACAGTCGGTCCAACATGTGCAGGCTGGAATTCCAACGGGTGGAAACATCGCATATCAGAGTGTGTTGGGGGAGGCCGTTCTGCCGCTGCAACTCGAGGAGGGTGTTCCTGGCTTTGTACGATGGATAAAGTGCATGCACAGTTTCTTGGCCATTTTCAGAATCTTCTGAAGATCTGTGGAAGACTTCAGGAACCTTTTCACAACCTGATTGAACCACGTGCGCCATGCAGGGCGCATGGACCTTGCCTACCCCGGTGCAGCGCGGACACCATGTTCCCCCCATTGTTCGTCACCATGGTTCGATTTGCAGTTGGTGCGGAGAAAGCCACACATCGATTTCTTGCTACATGACGCGGAGCAGTTCCTCCCCTGTGTGACTTCGTTCGCCGAGGCAAGCCAGGTGGAGAACTGCGTGACCCCGCGGTGCCCTACAATGTGGTATGATGGAGCAGTACTTGTGGAGGCTGAGATGGTGATGGTGGTGGAGGAGGAGGAGGCGGACATTGGCTCAGGAGCCGCAGTTTGACAACGTGGAGGAGAAAGCGGCGTCTCCTGTCCAAGTTGTTGGTGTGCCTGGGCAGGAAGCACATTCACCCAGTGGGCCGGAAAGGACAAGTACTGGCCCGGACCGGAGTTACAGCTCCAGACGTCCGCGCTGCCGTGCACCTTGGAACAATTCGATAAGCTCAAGGACTGGCCAACTTTCTGTTCTACATATTTATGAAGTGCTGTTACTGCCTTTTTGGAAAGGAAATTACGGCTTGGAACACTCCATCTCGGCTTGGCACAAGCCATTTGTTCTCTGGTGCAGAGCCCACCATTTGGAAAGGGAGGGACTGCAGTACCAACAACTTGGACAGGAGCACGGTCAGCTGCTGCACCTTAGGATGGTTGGACGCATACTGTTGTCTCTTTGCAATCGCCTCGCTGAACGACTGCTGGCGCCATGAGGAGCAGGAGCATCTGGACCGGGAGATGATGGCAAAGAGAAACAGCTACCTTCTGCAGAGGTGGTGGAGCCTTGACTGGCTGCAATGGCATGCGTGCCACTGGCCGCTGCGGCTACGGCGGCAGGGTGGACCACAACATCTGAGCCACGTTTCTCCCAGGCCACCGGATGGTGACGCTGCATGTGTTGACGCAGGGCCGTGATGCCAACGTTAGCTCCCTCGCCACGCTTCACTTTCTGCCCACCGATTCGCCCTATACCCATATGCGGCTCCTCCGTGTCGTAGCAAAGCACTGCCACCCCGCCGAGTACCTGATTATACAGCCAACGCTCCGCACTGATTGACTACTACCACCACTGTCTCGCTGAGCCCCTGTGCCGCTACTTTCTTGGACCTGCGAAGCGGGATTTCTACCCCGTGGCCGCTTGGCTCCCAACCTCACACTGCTGCTACCCTGCTGACTAACGGCCACATAACCCACTTGCTGGCTGCGCGCTGCCTGCGCGCAAGCTGACGCCCTTTCCTCAGATGAAGCTGGTCACGGTCCAGTGGGTGGCTACATCATCATCAATTTGTGTTTCATCGTCACTGCTGTCCTCATCACCGGTCTTGGTATGCAGAGGCTGACCCCTCACAACATGACCTCCCATGCCACTATCCACATCTATACTTTGCCGCCTACTGCAAGAAGGGGGATATTGGCCCCATTTCTTCGCTGCCAAGTAGCTGCCCTCCTCAAATTGTTCATCCTCGCTATATAGTGGCGCTGAGCCCAGACCACATAGTAGATCTCTGGCTGAGGGAACCGGATGGGACAGAGGTGGGCTGAGGACAGGTGAGGGCCGCTGACCTGCTCCCGGCCATGCCAACTTAGGGTTGTGTCTGACATTCCCACCGACTCTTGGCTGGGGTTGTCAGATGTCATCTGGGAGGAAGTGGATGACCTAGTCAACCAATAAAGAACCCTTGGGTTGCTAATCAGCACACGGCCGCTAGCTGACACCGGCAGTTGTGGCCTCACCGAGTGACCCCTGCTGTGACGTCCCCTTGCGGTGCTGCGACCTGGGCCTGTTCCAGGAATGTTTGTGCCACTGCCACTCGCAGGTGAAGAGCCTGCCACCTCTCTGTCTGACATACTGTTTGTTCTAAAATGTACAGACACTGTTTGATGAAGATATCTGTATATGATAAATACACACCCTGTATTTGACTCCAAATGAACCCACTAACAAGCTTGGGTAACCCTTTGGGCTAAACTGGATCCACAAAAGGCCAGGGAAAAAGTACTTTTATGTGCCGTTAAAAATTGTGTATTTTTCTGAATGCAAAAGCAAAACAGGCTTTTTAACCTTCGGATATGAATTATGCTCAGAATTTTTTCTTGGCGGTGAAAAAAAAGTTTTTTTAAAGGAGTACAATACAGAAAAATACTTTTTAACCCCCCTGGGTAACACCTTGGACAAAAACTGAGATCCACAAGGCCAGAAAAATACTACTTGTATGTGCTGTTTAAAAACTGGGTGATTTTATGAATGCAAACAAGCACAAAAAAGGCTTAATTAACATTCGTTATGAATTATGCTACAGAAAATTTCTTTCTGTGGCGGTGAAAAAAGTTTCTTTTCGGGTACAACACAGAAAAATACAAGTTAAACTTAACCCTGGATGTAAATTGGCAAAAGAATTGAGCAGCCACAAACTACTAGGTTGTAGCGTGTTACAATGGCGTGTTTTTTTACGCTACACAACAAGAGAAAAAATTGTAATTAACCTTCGCTTGTGAATTAAGCTACAGGAAAATTTTATTTTTTTGGCGGTGAAAAAGACGGTTTCTTGGAGTCACCACAGCAGAAAAACAACGCTTAATTAACCCCTGGATGTAAATTGCGCAAAAGAATTGAGCAGCCAAAAATGAAGTGGTATTTGTATTGTAAAAACGCTGTTTTCTGTAAATGAATACAACAGGAACTGACTTAGATCCCTCTTGGATATTCAATGTGCTGTGAGCAGATATCATTAAAATGTATATGCAGCTGCAGTGGATGCACACTGGACTTCAGATCCAATACACCAAAAAATCCGAAATAGAACATTAAGAGAAGCAGTCTATGAGACAAGCTGTGACACCCCACAAAAATCAGTTCTTCAGTAAGCACCATCACAGTCAGCCGCAGCAGCACCTTCCCTGATCAGTACAGTGAGAGGAGTGTGAGCTCCCAGCGTCGCGCCCGGACTTATATAGTGCGGTGACGTCACAGAATCCCGCCGATCTCTGATTGGCTTCATCTCTGCACATGTCATGCAGGCTATGCCCTTCTTCCTCCCAGAGTTCTTTGTCCCGTGTAACACCATGTGCTCGCAGCCATTTTATCAATCAAAAGCACACTTCGTTCACCCGAAGTCCCCCAAACTTCGACTTCGTTTAGAACCAAAGTTTTCCTGAAATTGTAAATGAATTCCACTTCGTTAGAATCAATTCGCCCATCTCTAGTTACGTACATAGACTACAGTGTGCACTCCCAATGAAAACCGTGTAAAGCAGAGTTAGTGCAAAAATACTCTAAACATACAAGACTTAGTCACACCTGTAACAGATTAATAAATAGATTTTCCTGGCGTGAAAATTAATAAAAAATGTATTTAAAAAAAAAATTATCAAAAGTAACAACTTTACATATACACATACATGCATATATGCACACACCTGTCTTTGGGGAAGGGCATTCTCAAGTTTGGCCCCAGAGGATGCAGCTAATTTGCATCTGATAATGCAGTGAAATCTGCTTGAAGAAACAAGTCAAATAGAGTGCAGAAATTTGAGGTAGTCTCTTGGATTTTTGCTGCGCATTACATGGTTTGTGTGAATTTAGCTAAAAACTATTTTTTACAAACCACCAGCGCCCTCCACCCTCTCTCCCAAATTCCTTTCTCCATCCTTTATAAACACTGAGTTGACCTGCACATTCGTTTATTCAGTCATGGCTGACATCTGGCCATATTTGTTACACTCTACATCACCGTCTACATTTGTCATTAGAATCATTATAAACACCTATATTTTTCTTAAGTCCACATTCATTCCCAGTCACCTCCCTACTTTCCTTGCTGACCCAGCCTCTGCTAAATCCCATCTAACCCCATTTTTGTATAACTATTTCGTATTTCCCACCATCCAACCATTCTTTACCCCTAGCAAAATTACACACTGCCAAAATAGATTGTCAGTCCCTGCCACAGAGCATGAAGCTGACAAAGGAGTCAGCCCATTTCTCCATGAACCTAACACCTTCCTTTCTATGCCAGTTTTAAGCTAGTTATTTAACTGATAGGACTGATAGTATCTAAAAAAAAAATACTACATTAGGTATCCTGGTCTAGTATCCCACCACTTCTTTTACCTTCTATTCAGCTGTTGACCCCTGGATTTTGAGTTCGCCCACCTCTTCTTCACTGGCTCGGCCTGTACCTGCAAAGTGAACTCTAAACTTCTCTCAAGGTTTTTTGTGCTGTTGCTGCAAACACTACTCACAAAAATTTAAAGGAGTTTTATCGTTTGAACTGTTCATGCTCTTCAGCTAATTTTCTGAGATTGAATCTGAAATCCAGGGGGGAGTCTCTTCTCTCAGCAGGCGTGTCTCCCCTCACTGAAGAACTGTGACATCATCATTCTGGGTGAGGCAGTAGAAGCAGAAGGATGTATGCAGAGAACAGCTATACAGCCTCCTGCATGCTGCTCCTGTGTCTGCAGAGCTTCAGGGTGACTCCACAAGCTCCTTTCTGTGCTATATGCAGTTAGACACACAGCCTGAACTGATGAGACATGTGAGGAGTGTACACTGCCCCCCCATCTTCCCCTCTGTTACCAGGCAACAGACTGGGTTATATGGAGCAATGCACACTGCCCTCCCCTCTTCTTCCCCTGTTAACAGGCAGGAGACTCTAGAATACTGTGTTATAGGAGGGGATCTGTGACTTAAACAGGCAGTCATTGCCCAGATCATTCACCCTAGAGCTGGGAGATCAGTATACAGTCAGCAGCCCTTGGTTTCACTATCTATTTTAACAGCTCAGA
Organism: Phyllomedusa bahiana; assembly: GCA_025379985.1. Taxonomy (NCBI): domain Eukaryota; kingdom Metazoa; phylum Chordata; class Amphibia; order Anura; family Hylidae; genus Phyllomedusa; species Phyllomedusa bahiana. Next base: position 115,978 of record JAODAL010006530.1, on the reverse strand, counting down.
GGGAGAAAAGACAGAGTGTGCAGGCAGCTAATCACAGCGCAGCGGGCATTGCCGGGGCGTTTCCTGTCTGGCTGCGTATCCCAACAGGCTAAATTAAATGTCAGCCAGTCAATCACAGTGCAGGGGGTGTGTCTATGGGGCGGGATCCGGCCAGGGGGCGTGTCCCGACCAGCAGCAGAAATGCAAGGTAATGCAACCGAATTACAAAAGTGCTTATTTTTACTGTCTCCATAATCTGAGACATGATCTTTGTAGTGATAAAACCCCTTTAAGGATACTTGGCTTTTGGTTGAAATTTCAGAATGAACATCAAATTTCTTGAATTTTTTTTTAAATGAACGAAATGAGACCATCTCAACTTTAGAATGCACATGTCCAACTGTTCAGCGTTTCAGTACTTTTTGCACAACTTTCTGCTCTCTAACAAGGTGCTTAATGGGAAAATTTACAACAGGTGTTTGAGCCCTGAATCACCAAATAAATTTATGGGATCAATTGGAATTTTGATTTAAAAAGTCCTCCTCCTAGTCACATTTTGACATCAAGAAACCAAGGCAACACCTTACAATTGATCAACAGTACCTCGCCATTGCGAGGCTTCCTGCAAGATGCTCTCGGATGGAAGGGGCCACTGAGCTTAGAGTGTCACTTATTGGGTGTTTCAGGGATTAAACACCTGTTGGGAATTTTTCTATTAAGCTCCTTGTTAGAGATCAGCAAGTTGTGCAAAAAATACTAAAACATTGAACAGTTGGACATGTGCATTCTAAAATTAAGACATGGTCTCAATTAGTTCATTTAAAAAAATTTCAAGAAATTTTATGTTCATTCTGTAATTTCAACCAAAAGCCAAATATCCAAAACTTTTTGTGAGTACTGTATTTAGAGCGAAAACATGGGCTTCCAAGTACACAACATGCTGGCATCTTGTGTAGAGAGATTCACTGTCTTACTTCTGTTCAACACATGACAGAATTTGCACAAGATACAGTCTTTGTAGAATTTTCCATTGAATACTTCCTTAAATGGGTATAAATAGTAGAATAAAATAGAAAATCTTTACATATCTGTAACCTTTTTCTCCTGTAGGTTGTGAACTTTTGGGTTCGTTATGCACAAAAAACCTGCAAAACTTTAATTTCCTTTGTTTTCATGTGTAACTATGGCCCTGCACACAACTATGCACTTGGTTGCAAATTTGCAGTTTAATGCGCATTTGAAAACCTCACTCTACATAGCAGATATGCCTCCTGTACAGAGACCTCCAGATGTTTCAATAACCAGAAACTGTACTGAAAGCCATAGCAAATATTGGGTACCTGCTAGTCAATCATATTGTATCTGCACATCATCAGCATAGTCCTGACTTTTCAATGGGTTATTCATTCCTGCAGAGGTACATTATCTTTCAAAACTGCTTAGATCATCCTGTCCCTTTGCCAATCTGACACAACACAGTACTTCCCTGCACTCTATGTCAGTGACATGCTACAAGGGTGGAGTTGCAATGTGACAAGTTCACTAGCGGTTTAACTTTGTCCATAGACGGGGCGAAGCCCTATGCTGTGTCAGAATGATAGATATGGGAATCCCTGAGTTTTGCAATCCCTTGAATATAGTTTTGAGGGCTGTGTTTTATTTGCATTAATGTCATTTAATTGACTATATATTTTAATTTTGCAGCATCTTGCTCGATGAAGAAGGCCACATAAAACTTACCGGTAAGGTATCTTCTGTTTGTGAAATCGCAACTCTTATATATGCACACATATATGCATATATGCATGTATATTATATTATATATATAATATATAGATATTATATAATATATATAATATAATAATTATATAGATGTATATAATTTTATATATATATATATATATATATATATATATATATATTTTATAATGTGTGTGTGTATATATGTAATATTAATATTTATTGTGCTTTCTGCTTGTATTATATAGAAGTACCTTTCTTTATTTCCTCAGATTTCGGACTTAGTAAAGAGGCAATAGATCATGAAAAGAAGGCATACTCATTCTGTGGGACCGTAGAGTACATGGCTCCTGAAGTGGTGAATCGTCAAGGCCATTCACACAGTGCAGATTGGTGGTCCTATGGAGTTCTTATGGTAAACCACTTTAATGGGACTGGAAAAAAGGAGCTAGAAATAACATGTATTTCCCTTCAGTTAACATCACACTAATCTATAAGCGTGCTAATACAGTGAACACATCATTCTAATCTCTTTAGGATCAGGCTGGGCTACCTTAGGTCATATGCTTTCTGTGGGAACAGAGACCTCTGCATTGGACAGTGATCATGATTTAGTGTATGTAGTTTATTTAAGCCTAGGGTCACATTGAGTTTAGTTTATGTCTGAGTATACTTCAGAAGTGTTCTTCGATGTATACTTTCAACATCTGACACTGTGTAGGCTTACAGTGACATGTCAGCTATTGACCACCATTCTAAAAATAAGGTATACTGCGTGGCATATGTTTTTGCAGTGGCCCACTGTATAGGCTTCTGTGCTTTCCTGCACAATAATAAAAAGGATACCCTAACATAACACCTCATTGGAGGCCATAAAGATAATCTTTCATTGAGTGAAGCAGATCTATGGCTATTGATTTGTGTATACTTGGCACCTATGCCAAAAGTGTTCACGTAAATAATATGTCAACATGGAAATTTCTGTCAGAGCACAAAAATACTGTAGATTATGTTGTTCTCGGTAGCCAAGTATCTTATTTTATATAATTGTGGATAATTATTAGTGCGAATCCAACACTCTACAGTGGAAAAGTTTGAGGAGAGCCAGCAGTAGACCACATTTCAAGTATAATGCTACGTTTGTTAGAAAATGCAGCCCCATCAGTATGGTGATAACTGAGGTGTAAAATTTAAATGAAGATGTATTAATGGAGTTGAAGTTGACCATTTGTACAGAGGGGATAATTTGTTTAGACTAGCATTTCATGCACCAGTTTTGAGTTGAAATATATTGGCGTCAAATGCATGAAATGTACACCGCTAAAAAAAATAAAAATAAAGTGAACACTTAAACGACACAATGTAACTCCAAGTCAATCACACTTCTGTGCAATCAACCTGTCCAGTTATGAATCAACACTGATTGTGACTTTCTCCTGCCATTGTGCAAATGCAACAGGTAGCAATAATAGGCAATTAGCAAGACAACCCCTATAAAGGAGTGGTTCTGCAGGAGGGGACAACAGACCATTTCTCTGTTCTCCTTTTTGGGTGCTGTTTCGGTCACTTTTGCATTTGGTCATTGCTCTCACCCCTAGAGGTAGCATGCGGCGGTGTTTACAACCCTCAGAGGTTTCTCAGGTAGTGCAGCTCATCGAGGATGGCACATCAATGTGAGCTGTGGCAAAGAGGTTAACTTGGTTTGTCAGCACAGTGTCCAGAGCATGGAGCAGATACCAGGAGACGTGGAGGGGGCAGTAGAAGGGCAACAAACCAGCAGCAGGACCGCTACCACCTCCTTTGTGCAAGGAGGAACAGGAGGAGCAATGCCAGAGCCCTGTAAAATGACCTCCATCAGGCCACTAATATCCATGTGTCTTCTCAAACTGTCAGAAACAGATTCCATGAGGGTGGTAGGAGGGCTTACAGCCCAACACTGTGCAGGGCGATTGTCATTTACCAGATAACACCAAGATTGGCAGGTTCACATTGAGCACATGAGACAGACATGACAGAGTCTGGAGACGCCGTGGACAATCTTCTGCTGCCTGCAACATCCTCGAGCATGACCAGTTTGCTAGTGGGTCAGTAATGGTGTGGTAAGGCTTTTCTTTGGAGTGTCACACAGTCCTCAATGTGCTAGTCAGAGGTACTTTGACTGCCTTTAGGTACTGGGATGAGACCTTTAGACCCACTGTAAGACCAAATGCAGGTGCAGTGGGCCTTGGGTTCCTTCTGATGCATAACCATACTAGGCCTCATGTGGTTGAAGTGTGTCATCAGTTCCTGCGTGATGGAGGCATTGATGCTATGGACGGGCCAGACCTGAATCCAATTGAGTACATCTGGGACATCCTGTCTCGTTCCATTTACCAACACCACCTTGTACCACAGACTGTCCAGGAGCTGACTGATGTTTTAATCCAGCTCTGGGAGGAGATCCCTCAGGAGAACATCTGCCGCCTCATCAGGAGCATTCCCAGGCATTGTAGGGAAATTATACAGGCACATGAAGGCCACACATACTACTGTGCTTCATTTCCTTGTCTTGAAGCATTTCCACTGAAGTTAGATCAGCCTGAAATTTGACTTTTCACTTTGATTTTGAGTATCATTCCATATTCAGACCTCCATGGGATATTCATTTTGATTTTCATTGATAATTTTTATCGTCTACTGTTCTCAACGTATTCCCTTTATTTTTTGACCATGCCCCTCCTGATAAACCCCGCCAACTTTTTACACAAGGTAAATTATGTGTGCCATAATTTGTGCCTTTTCTAAGGTGTAAAAATGGCACAGATGATAAAATATCCCCCCACTATAATGTGTATAAAGTCATGGGTATAATAAGGTTAAAGGGCTTTTCCAAGTCTTTAAAAACTCCCCTACTGCACACTCTCCCATGCAAAAATCAAAATTTAACTTGTGCTTACCTCTCCTGCAACTCCAGTGATGTCAAAGCTCCAGTGTGTCTTGTCAATGACGTCACGTTCATGGCTCTCATGACACTACAACCAATCACTGGCCCAAGCAGTCATGTGCTGGCCATATGCCATACATACAGGCATAAGACTACTGAGATCAGTGTCCTGTGAGCCGTAAACGTAAGGTCATTGGTAGGTTGCACTGAACAACGGCAGAAAAAGTGAATACCTTTTAGACTTGGAAAAATCTTTTAAGAATGGAATATGAAACTGTACTGCTTTTTTGTTTTTGTTTTTTTTTATATTCTGCTTTACCAGATTTGCTTTCTGCTTTCTCTAGTTTGAGATGCTTACCGGGTCCCTCCCATTCCAGGGGAAAGACCGTAAAGAAACAATGACACTAATCCTAAAGTAAGTTATTGCGGAATAGAAATATAATAGTTTACATAGTGTATAAAAAGGGGAAAAAAGAGGAGCTTTAAATCTTACCAAAATCTTTAGCATTCCCTTACACCATCATTTACTAATCATACTTGTATTACTCATGCCCAGACGGTCCATGTGACTGCCCACATGGTTGAATAAAAAAAAACATCTGACTACTGTTGTCTTTGTAGTTTGTTTCTGTCCTAAAATCTTGTAGATGCTGAATGAAGTTTGAATACGTTCAAGTGAGGTAGAAAAAAAGTAAAAATATTTATCATTTCATCAGTTTTATTACACTTTACACAAGTTTTTTTAATTTTTATGTGGCTTGATCCAATGGTGTAAATGGATTTTTTTTTTTTTTTTAAAGATCCTATGCACTTGAAAGGCACGTAACCAGAAAATACATTTTAATGCCTGCAGCCCCATAAGGGATTATATTCCTTTTACTATACAACTATCTGGATATATTGAGAATTATAAATATGTGAAGTAAATTGTTCTTCATTGTGTAAATCTGTAAGCATTGCCCAGTATTTCTCCATAATAATTTCCAGGCTCACTCTTACCTTTGTTTGTTTTTTAGAGCCAAATTGGGGATGCCGCAGTTTCTCAGCAGTGAAGCTCAAGGGTTATTACGAGCTCTCTTTAAAAGAAATCCCACGAATAGGCTGGGTACGTTTTTACCCACTTGGTCAGAGCATGATTCATGCCTTTTTAGCGATGTTTGTAGAAACCCTGAACTGAAATGCTTTGATGCTGCTATTTTCTTAGGTTCTGGCACGGATGGAGCAGAAGAAATAAAGCGTCACCCATTTTTCTCCACCATCGATTGGAATGTGAGTATAAATTCAACAGTGGCAGTATAGCTTATACCCAAGGTCTGTAAACTTTTAGGTCTCATAGACCAGACATTCTCTCTGCCTTTTATGGATATCTATGGGGACCTTTCATAGATTGTGATTGGGAGCGGCTCATTTAAGGTTCATTCACTTAAGTGTCTAAGAACTCTAGACATTACAGCGGTTTTATGATCTGGCACAACTACACTGGATCAAAACTCTGCACAAAGTGCTGGACTTAAACTTACTCTTAATTCTGCAAGTAGGATGAGTTTATATTCATTCACTATATCTACGTGTCATTGACCTGGAAATGCATCAGAAGTTGCTGTGTGTCTTGTTTTTTTAAAGGGACACTTTTATCAGAAGTATTTTGTTAAAACTAATGTTCCTGGAAAACAATTTTTTATAATTTTTTGCAGTTTATTTTATTATTTTTTTGGCAGTCCTGTGCAATTAACAATAATATATAAATGTAATAGTGAAGAGGTAGACTATCACTTTACTGCAGATGCTGCTTATCTCTATGTAGTCTCATTACACATAGTAGGTAGTGACATGATTGCCTGTTCTCTGGACAGAGATAGATTAGACTAGACTGACATGGCAATGACAAGACTGATAAATGAAGGTATGATAGGTTAATCTTTTTCTGCACTAGTGGGGGTTCCAGCTTTCTTCTTATTTATTAGGCCTTGCTGATAAGAATTACACCTTTCAGGCCATAGGTTGCCTGGAAGAGGACCATAAAGCAATCCTCTTACTGCCGTGCTATCAGAGCGCACAGAGGGCAAGTCAAGAAGACAAACCAGGAAATCATATACATAAGGGAACTTTTAAAAAAATCATATTAAAAAAAAAACATTAAAAAAAAAATCCATATAATAGTCACATATTGCTTGTCAATATGTAAAAAAAATTATGGTAGTGTCCCTTTCAGATCTAAAATATAGTTTTGTGTTTAATCTTAATACATCAAAAATATCTATTGAATGCATATTTTTCAGCCCAGGTGCCCTTTTATATTTTCATTGACCCCTTTTATTTTAAAAAAACCAAAAATAATTGGTGTAAAATAATTTTTCATTAAATTTAAGTTTTTATTAAAATTCAAACGGTTTAAAATTTGTTGCATTTTCATATCATTTATGGTTTAACATTACAACCATTATAATAGTCCCTCAAGTTACAATGACCTCAGAATACAATAGTTCCAACATACAATGTCTCAGGAAAGACCATTTTATCTCGAGACCACACTCTCCATACAATGTCACAGACATAACGGATGTTACCATGAAAATTCTATTTGTAAGTCCTGTATTACTGCAGTGCATGCAGGGATTGAAGGTCTAGTAGCGCCTCTACAGGACAGTGTGGTTCTACATATTCTGTACTGCTCTTTACCTGTGCCAGGATAAGGGGCTTTTTTGGGCATCAGGTGAGTACAGCTACAATATATGTAGTAGTGTTATGTTGACTTGGTTAGGGAATATAGGGTTAATGCTCACCTGTCTGTCTAATGTGATCACATATCAGTGAATGTGACTCTGACTACGCATGCCTGAGGAAGGAAAGTGATTTTCCGAAACGTTGCAGCTGTGCGCAACCTGGAGCATCTTGCTCCTTACCAGTCAGCTCGTAAAAAAAGAGATTGCATGCCACTGAAAAGTGAAAAGTGAAATTCTTGGACTGTAAGGAAAACAACTACAGCTAAGTACTGACTTTTAAACTACTTGTAGAACGATGATTTGGAATGGAAGGGCATACAGCCATAATTGATATTCCGTACGTTCAGTAACAGCACAAAGATTTTAAATGCAAACGTGTTTCAGTCTTTTTGTTGCCATTTGTATTGCATTTTAAGGAGAAGAGAAAACTCCGGATGTATGACTGAATTAAGTGTCAGCACAATTTATAAAAAGAAACAAAATATATACAGCACCTGAAGTGCATATAGGCTGAGTACAGCTACATGTTATGTTTCAGATACAGGGTGTGAATTGTACAGGACCATGAAGAAGCCACTGTGTTTCACGGCTAGTGATTTGCAGCTTCCAGCTTTTATATTCATATGTAGAGAGTTATGTTAGATGCTTAGTTTTCTTTAATGGGGTTTTACCACAAAGAAATGTCATGCCTGATTTGTCCTGCTTCAGCTTTCAGTGTGTTCAAAAGGTGGCACGCATAATTTGTTTGAACTGCATACCATGTTCCCCATCAAACCTGACATTACCATGCCTTTCTCCACAACATGCTCAGTCTAGACAAATAAATGTCTATTGATGTAAAGAGCTGTTAGTAGTTACAAGGCAGTTGAGTGGTTAGCACTTCTGCTTTTCAGCATAGGGATCTTTGGTTCCTGCAGGGATTTGAACCTAACGTGGGAGGAGGGGTTTCTCAATGCATATACATGTTTGAGGTTTCTTTTTATTTACTTGCACTGTTTGATTAATTACTAAGGAGTACAGAGGACTGGAGTAGAATGACAGCATCTGGGGTTGAACACTCGCTCAGTAGTGAGCGTGTGTGAATACTAGACAGGGAATAGACTGACAGTAGGTGCTGGTGGAGGAGAGGTGATGTTTGAGCATGTGTGACCAAGACTGAGGATCTCTCATCACTGGTCGTATTCTCTAGAGACCAGTTGTACACTATGGATCACTAAGGTAGCAGCTAAAAAAAATGCTACATCATTTTTAAATAATGATGAATGGTGAAAATTATTAATTCATTTGCAAGCTTCCCACGTCAATCTTACTTTGTGGTAAAACCCCTTTTATCTTCACTTAGCATTATGTTGGGTTGATATTTTAGGGCCTTCAGAACCAATTACCAGTTTATATTTATGATTAAGTTAAAATAGCTATAGCTTACAGTGGTTGTCCCAGAACCAGTTAATACTAAAACGTGAGGGACCACTGTACCTTTCAGGTACCAGATGAGTCTTTTTACACAGGCAGATATCTGTTCATTGAGTTTACACAGGAAGATTCACTGCCGACAAACAATGATTTGCCGCATAAGATCTGGTTAGCCAACAAACATGCTCATTCATGGGCTGGTCTCAGGACCTCCTTGTACAAGGGGCAGTTTTTGGGTGGGGAAATTTCATACAAAACCTCTATAACTGGCACTTTAGTGCAGGTAAATTATACGTTTTAAAATGTTTGAAAAAGGTTTCACAAATCCATAACATTATGAGTTTTGTTACCTTTTAAACACCTGCAAGAATGTTTTTTTCTTAAAAAATGCTAAAGCTATGAACATAAACTGACTTCTCCACTTTAGATGATCCCTACTTGTTAGTCACTTGACAATAAACTGATCACAAAGTGTGCCCTTGCTGAGATCCCCAACAATCAGCTGTAATCTGCAGGAAAACCTGGTACGAAGTGTTACATTTCCCTTCAGCACCACTACAGGAGAGGTTACATATTACACAATACCCATTTAAATCTATGGCGTTGTTAGTGTAATGCAGAACAGGACAGGTCCTCCAGGGTGAGAGAGACTCTTTGTAACTGCTTTACACTGTGACCAAGAGATAATAGTTGAGAACAAGGAAACCAAAGTGGAGACCCCCTTTAATGTGACACATCAGGATTAATTAGCATCTGTTTGATGATAGAAGCTCTGACAATTATGTGAACTGAGGCGAACACCTTTATGCGATTTCATTTCCACCTTTCTAAATTGAGTTCCTACTTTCTACTCACAGAAGCTTTACCGTCGAGAGATAAGCCCGCCTTTTAAACCAGCAGTTGCACAGCCTGATGACACCTACTACTTTGACAAAGAATTCACGTCACGTACTCCAAAAGGTAAATTTTTTGTTTTGTTTTGTCAAACACCAATGAAGCCTTGAAATGCTGCAGTTGTCCTACTTTCACAGCATTGTATGTGAGGAAAGTTGAAGAACTATATTACTGTAATCTGGTATTGATTCACTCAAGTCCCATAACTGTAAACATTTTAATATTACAATTCTGTGCATCTGTGCACACAAATAATAAATATACACACATGGACAAAATTGTGGGTACCGTTTTCTTAAAGAAAGAAAAACCCATAATGGTCACTGAAAGAATTTGAAATGGACAATAGTAACAATAAACTTACTTTTACTGAAAATCATACATTTGCTTTTGACTTTTGTTTCAACTGAAAATTAAAAAAAACAAACTAATAAAACTGAACTGGACAAAAAAGCTGGTCCCCTTAATATTTTGGTGCACAACATATGGAGGCAATCACTATTTCTGTAACTCTGAATGAGACTTTTGCACTGTCCAAGGGAAATTTTGGCCCCAAACCCTTGGACCAAAAAGGTTGAAGGGTGCCATTCCAGACTGCATGTTTTTCCCCTCCTTCCACAATGTTAATAGGTTTTTTATCGGGTTTTTAAAGCCCCCCCAAATGCCATTTTAGATGTTTTTAGCTGTGTTTTTTTGGGTCATTATCCTGTTGGGAAGGGTCCCCGACCCGGATGGGGCCCAAGCTTTCTGCACGGGGGCAGCACTTTTTTTCCCAAATCCCTTGTGTTTGAATTTTTTGTTCCCTGCATAAGCAGCAAAGCAGCCCTAAAACATAACAGTAGGTACAATGCCCTTGTCTTTTTATGCTTAATGTTTCTCTGTGAACTTTTAGTGATTACTTGCCAGAACATTTAGTTTGGTCTCTACCCAAAAGAATATTTTTCCCAGAAGTTTGTGGCTTGTCAATATGTTTGTCTATAATGGTTTTCATTCTAAGAAAACACTCTTTGGCTTCCCTTGGTCCATGTTCAATGTGTTACACACCATGATACCACACAGCACAGTGACCTAGCTTTCACCCTTTAAATAGGCAAACTGATTACAAGTTTGGAGGTATTTGAGATGCTAATTACAGGACATGCCTTAGATTAACATGTCCCTATGGTTAAATAGTTTTCAATCTTTTCTAGGGGTGCCATCATTTTTTGTCCAGGCTAGTTTCATTATTTTTTTTTCTTTTGAGCAAAAAATTTTAAACAAAAGTCGTTGATTTGTAATTTGATTTTTTTTAATTTAAATTACTTTCCCTTTTGTTTGCTTTTTTTTTTCTTTGTTTTTGTGAAAAACTGCAAGTTTTTTTGTGCTGCATTGCTAAGTTTAAATGGAAGGTAACATGAATAGATCAACCTGTCATATTTTGTGTTGTTGCCCTTGTAGTAAAGGTTTTTCTTGTCAATATCATTGTGGGTCACAGCACCTTGGGTATAGACCGGTATAGACCCTCGCCCTAGGAGGCTGACACTAGGCGGAACTAAAAGTGTTGGACCTGCCCTGATTGCCTATATTCCTCCTCCTGACACCAGGCTACTCAATTTTAGCCTAGTGTCCGAGGTGTATATCCAGGACCTGGGATCCCCTGGCTCTCGCAGTCGATGCAATGTTACTACCATGGAATCAGTTTGCTCTAATCTACCTCTTTCCTCCCTGGCTCCTGCTTCCTTGAGTACTCGATCGCCTCTAGTCTTAGAAGGTGACTGCCATTCTCATTGCCCCAGATTGGCCCCTCTGGGCTTGGTACGTAGATCTCGTCGCCCTATTGGCAGATGCTCCATGGCCTCTTCCTCTGCGGCCAGACCTCCTTGTCCAAGGTCTCTTTTTCCGCCCCACTTTACCGCCTAGCGTGGAGGTTGAAACCACAAAACTGAGGTCTCGTGGCTTGTCGGATTCGGTCATCTGGACCATGATTTGGACACGTGAGCCTCAATCCTCCCGGATCTATTACCGAACTTGGTGGGCCTTTTTTGCCTGGGCTGAGTCCCAGGGATTTTCACCCATTGGTGTGTTTCATTCCTAAGGTGCTTTTTTTTCTTGCTTGGCCTTTCTTCCCTGAGAGGGCAGATTTCTTCCCTCTGGGTTCTGTTCCAGCACAGGTTGGCTTCCTGCCCTCAGGTTAAAACCTTTTTGGCAGGGGGTCGGTCGTTCCATCCCACCAGTTCATAGGCCCATCGAGCCGCAGGATTTAAATCTTGTTTTGTTGACCATGCAGTCTTTACCATTGGAGCATTTACGGAAAGTGTCACTGCGTTTGCTTTCATGGAAGGTGGCTTTCCTGGTGGCCATTACTTCCATCCGCCGAGTGTCTGAACTGGGGCTCTAGTGTGTAAATCCCTTTTCTTGGTACTCCTAGGTTGTCCTATGTCCCATTCCTTCGTTTCTCCCGAAGTTGGTTTTGTCATTTCATATCAATGAAGATATAATTCTGCTCTTTTTTTGCCACTCCCCCGCTCATCCCCGAGAGCGGTCATTACATTGTTTAGAAGTTATCAGGGCTGTTGGGATCTACCTCTCAGCCACTGAACTCTTTAGACGCTACAATGCCTTCTTGGTCATTCCAGAGGGTCTGCGCAGAGACTTGCCGGCCTTTAAGGCCACAATTGCCGGCTGGATTCGGTCTGCAGTTTTGGGAGCCTATCGGTTGAGGGGTGTGCCTCTCCTGTTCCGGGTCACTGCCAATTCTACATGAACAGTTGATGCCTCCTGGCCGGTTCGGCATCAAGCTTTGGCTTTGCAGGTTTCAAAGCTGCCACCTGGGCTTCAGTCCATACCTTTTCTAGGTCCCATCACATCCATAACTGAGCCTCGGCTGACGCAGCCTTGGCCGTAGGACACTTCAGGCAGCAGTGGCCAAAGGGCTGCCACTGCTGATGAATTTGTCTTAAATGTGTGTCTCCCACCGTATGAGACTCCTATGATATTGATGAGAAATTGGGATTTTTGTACTTTCCGTAAAATCCTTTTCTCATCTGATTTATTGTTTCATTGTCTTTTGCCGATTTCCATTTCACGTTTTCTCCTTGGAGTCGGACTTTGGTTTATCGTCTTTGCTACGGCTTTTGTACCAACTGAGTAGACTGGCGTCAGGAGGAGGGATATAGTCCATCAGGGCGGATACAACACATTTAGTTCAGCCTAGTATCAGCCTCCTAGGGTGAGGGCCTATACCCCAGGTGCTGTGTCCCCCATATGAATCAGACTAGAAAAGGATTTTATGGTAAGTACATAAATCCCAATATTGTTCCATCGACTCCTTACAAACTTAACACATACCCCGACAACAGAAGTGGCCTGTATAACGCTCTCCCTTAGAGTTATCCTAATAGAAGGTACATGCAGTATCAAGAGACATTGTCCAATCTCTCTTCTTTGTAAAACAGACTCTCCTGGAATTCCTCCTAGTGCAGGAGCTCATCAGCTGTTCCGTGGCTTTAGTTTTGTGGCTCCTTCAATGACCGAGGTAGATGGCAAAGCCTCTACATCTCCAGTACTTTCTGTACCAAAGGTAACAGTGACACTTATCTAAGTATAGTTGCTTATTTCTTATCTTTGCCATTTAGTCACCCAGTTAAATGCAATTTCTGTCTGTTATCTCTTGGTGTTATATAGATATACACTAAAAATGCTGTATTCACTGATGTGTACACGGTACGGGAGACTATTGGCGTTGGTTCCTACTCTGTGTGCAAACGTTGTGTTCACAAGGGGACAAATATGGAATATGCTGTAAAGGTAAGAAAGTGCCATTATAATATAAATACAGGCAGTCCCTGGGTTATGAATGGGATAGGGACTGTAGGTTTGTTCGTAAGTTGAAATTGTATGTAAGTTGGAACAGGTATATTTATTAAATGTAACTCCAGCACAAAAGGTTTTTGGTTTTTTTTTGGTTTTTTTTTAGTTTTTGACAGTGCAAGGAATGGTTTTTACATTTGTTTTGATGCCTGCGCCCCTGTTAAGAAGATATCACCTCATTTTCACCTCATGTGCTGCTGTGGCATGCTGGAACTTGTCATTCCACAGCTACTATCTGTTGTGGAACATGGAACTACAAGTGCCAGCACTCACTATAAGTCTCCGTTTGTAACTAGGGGACAGATGTAAGTCAGAACGGTGTAAGTCAGGGACTGCCTGTACTTTGTTTTTGTATTGGTAATTACACTACTTCCAAAAAGTTGATGATATTTGACTTTTGGCTAAAATTTCAGGATGAACATAACATTTCTTGAATTTTTTTTAAATGAACTAAATGAGACCATCTCTTAACTTAAGAATGCACATGTCCAACTATTCAGTGTTTTAGTACTTTTTGTACAACTTGCTGATCTCTAACATGGAGCTTAATGCCAAAATTTCCAACAGGTGTTTGATCCCTGAATTGCCCAATAAATTTAGGGAATCAATTTGAATTGGGATTTAAACTGTTCTCATCATGCTGCTCACATTTTGACATCAAGAGACCAAGACAACAGCTTACAATTGATCAATACCTCGCTATTGCTGAGCTTCAAGCAGGATGCTCTCAGATGGAAGTGGCCACTGATCTTAGAGTGTCATCAGCAGGTTGCAACAGAGATACCTAGAGACTGGAAGAGTCACAGAAAGGCAAAGAAGTGGACGTCTTTTGGCCACATCACACACTGATGACCACTTAATTGTAAACAATGCCCTGCGGAACCAGATGTTGAATGCCACACAACTTCAGGCATGTTTAGGGAGGTGAGGGGCAACAAAGTGTCATGTCAGACCATTCGTAACAGTTTACATCAATGTGGTCTACATGCTAGATGACCTGACCACACCACCAGGCACAGGCATCATCATCTTACATGGGCCAGGGAGTATCTACACTAGATGAGAGACCAGTGCTGTTCAGTGGTGAAAGTCAATTCACTCAGAGCAGAACTGATGGCCGCCAACTATGCTGGAGACGTCAAGGCAACATGCATCAGTCACAGACAAGCCTTTGGTGGTGGTGGTACAGTGTGGGCAGGTGAATAACATTATTAATCCAGTCGTTGTGCATGAACAACACAGGGCTAATGTCATCATCATGGGAGACAATGCTCCAGCTCATCGAGGTGGCATCCTTAGGGTACGGCTGTTGGAGAACTCAAATGGAGTGGCCTGCACTTTCTCCAAACCTGAACCCCCTAGAAAACCTGTGAGATCAGCTGAGTAACTATGTAGAGGCTCGTAACTCTGTACCCCTGAACCTCAATGACCTGAGGGAGACCTTCAAGAAGGGTGGTATGCCATGCCTCAGCAGTCAATAACTACTTGTGAACAGCATGAGACATCATTGTCGAGTAGTAATTGATGCTCAGGGCCACAGTACACGTTATTGAAACATGGACATTTGGTGATGGTGCATACCCTGCACTGTTTGCTTTTGTTTCATTAAATTGAGATGAGAAAATAAACATTGCATGCTACGACTTAAATGGCCGACTGTCAGGATAAAATATCATTGTATCCTGAAAGTTTTATTTTTTCCATAAATTTCACCCAAAATCCAAATATCCCTAACTTTTTGTAAGTAGTGTGTATTGCCTACAAGCAAATTATACAATTACAAGACAGAATCAGGAAGCATTTTAGGCCCTGTTACAAATGTTTTTGCCCCTAAATAATTTTTTTATCATTACTCTATCAAATTTAGTGTCGCCATACATCTGCCTCATATTGTATGCCACTGTCCCACAATATTTGTCATATTTATATGTTGGAGACATCGCTTATTTAGATTACATACAGTTTACTTGATTCTTTATTTTCCAGTTAGCTAATTTACATTTGTAATCTACTTTAGCCATCATGGTTTTTTATTTGTCTAAGACTTGGTATAACGCATCAGCTGTTATAAATGGGATAACTTTTATGATCTATTGTATCAGCAGCTACAATGAAGCATTACACAACATCACTCCATTGTAGTCTTGCAGAGAAGAAACCTGCCCTCTGGCTATTAAGTTACACTTCCCCTTTTACTCTTCTATTATACCAAAAATGTGTGAAATTTAAAAAAAAAAAGTCTTTCAGCTCCTCTCTATTCTACAGGCCATTTATTCAAACTCCACTAACACCTTTAATTTGGAATTGCTTATTTTTCCATTATAGATTTTGAATATCTTTTATTACTGATTTTGAAATATAGTTGGCATAAGTGTCAGGAACCACAATTACATTTTAATATAGCAAATTTTAGCCTCAATGACCTCTAACCTTTCTCCTTCTGTACCCCAGTAGTTTTGTAGTGTTTTTTTTTTTTACAATTTTGGGATATATGTACTATAACACCTACAATTAACTAAATATGGGCCTGTTGTATCAAATAACAAGTGGTCCAAAAGACCATATGAATGTACACCTAGAGATATAAGACCACTACAAAAATACTCTTAAATAAAACCAAACTTTATTAAAGAAAATTAATAAAAATTATGAAACACACAAAATGTAATGGCAACGGCACTGCAAAAAATGCATGTATACACAATTACCACTCCTAATAGTACAATTAGAAACCCTCGTGGGATACCTCATTCAGCAATTATACTAAAGGACATACCATCTAAATATCTGACCTTAAATGGACCAAAAATATGCATACAGTATAAATACCTAACCTTAGATAAGGTAAATGGCAGATGGCACCAAATCTAAATGGAGAGTAAAGGGTGTATACACGCACACCAACGTGCGTTTCGCCTTGTGCTTCGTCCGGAGGTCAAGGTATATGTACTATATTTGCTGTAACCAGTATGTTAACTTCATGCTACAGCTTGATTTAATTGGTACTTTTTTTTTTTTTTTTTTTACTTTTTAAATACCCATTATTCCTGTTTTTGATATACCATATGACCAGAAATAAAATAATGCAAAAACATTATATTACGGGCCCTATTTATTTTTTTTTACCACCACTCATGGGCCATGGTCAACATTGACTGGGGCATCTGCAAGTTAAACAGGCAACTAATTAGGTGCAGATAAGTGATTAAATGAACAAATGCATTATTTTTTTTTTAAGGAAAAAGAGTCTCATCCTCCCGAATTAGTATGCCTGATAAAGGGAGAGGGAGATAGTAACATGGAGAAAAGTCATTGTTTCGCATCATCTTATGAAAACATAAAGGAGGATCTGTTGTCATCCCTCTCTCCCTCCATCACTCAAAGGCTGAAGTAAAAGCTGCTAGTAGAATATATGCAGCTTCCAAACCTGCTTGAAGCCCATGTTGGATTTCGGCTGTAGGTCTTAAAGCCAAGTGCTAAAGTCTTTTGTAGTAGCTTCACCTCAATAGTCACACTATCCAGAGCTGTGTGTGTTCATAACTCATGAAACCTGACAAAGTGTCTTTGTCACATGAAGCAGGTAGTTAAAGCTAAAATAGAGAGTTAATTTTATATCCACGGAATACCAGCGCTTATTCAACAATGGTCCAGTTGCCAGCCAAACTGGACCCCAGGAAGAATTCCCGGTATACAGTGTATGTTTTTAACTCTAACATCTTTTAAGTTGAACACTGCTTAGGAAAGTAGTAAAGAGGCTGATAGAGCAATTTAAAAAGCTTTAACTAGACTGGATGGTTTTAAGTACCTCACTATATAGCTGTGTTTGTGAATCTTACATTTTCGACTCCACTTCTTTTGACTGCAGATAATAGATAAAACCAAGAGGGACCCGTCTGAAGAGATAGAGATTTTACGCAGATACGGTCAACATCCCAACATAATTACACTAAAGGATGTAAGTACGAATGCCCCTTATAGACATTATAGATAAATGCCTGTGACACAAAAATAGCAGGTAATGCAGAGCTCAGTGGGTTTTTCAAGTATGCCCTCTTTTTACAACCAAGTTTTGATAATCATTTGTCTGAAAATCTCCAGGTATATGAAGAGGGCAACAGTGTCCACCTGGTGACCGAGCTGATGAGAGGCGGAGAACTGCTTGACAGAATTTTACGTCAGAAGTTTTTTTCAGAAAGAGAGGCCTGTGCTGTTCTCCAGACCATCTGTAAGACGGTGGAATATCTTCACTCACAAGGGGTGAGGATGTCATGTGCACATAATGTTTAATAACACACTAAAAAACCTTTTTTAGATTCACAAATCTTTACAACTTCCTTTTCCATTGTAGGTTGTTCATAGAGATCTGAAACCAAGCAATATTCTGTATGTTGATGAATCTGGAGACTCCGAGTCCATAAGGATTTGTGACTTTGGATTTGCGAAACAACTGCGTGCAGAAAATGGATTACTAATGACCCCATGTTACACTGCCAATTTTGTGGCCCCAGAGGTAAAAAGAATTGAAGAATTGGCAATTGAAATATAAGACGTATAGACGAGGTATAGGACTCATGCAACGAGGCTTCGTTAATATGTGACTTAAGGGTAATGTTTTTGTAGGTATTGAAGAGGCAAGGATATGACGAAGGCTGTGACATCTGGAGTCTGGGAATTCTCCTCTACACAATGCTAGCAGGGTAAGTAAATGAATACTGCTGCTGGCACTGGATTGTAAACTATAAGATTTACTTACAGCATAGCTCTTATGCTATGATACAAGATTTGTGCCAGAGCCCATGAATCATAATGTGACTTGTGAACTACTGCTGCCCTATTATTTGGCAGAGTGGAATGCTGCACCCTCTATAGTTACACAAGAGGTAAGCGATATTTACATATACCAGTGGAAGAATAGATGTCTAGAAAAGACACTCTAGAGCAGGGGTTCCCAAACAACAGTCCTCACACCCCACCAACAGGTCATGTTTTCTGGCTTTCCTTAGCAGTGCACAAGTGATTTAATTATGCTGCACAGGTGATTTAATTATTGTCCGTGCATTCTGTGGGAGATCCTGAAAACATGACCTGTTGGTAGGGTGTGAGGACTGGATTTTGGGAACCCCTGCTCTAGACTATAGATGGGACCAGACTGGTCAGTGACAGCAAGTAGGTTAAAGGGGTTTGCCAAGAAGTAAAATTGACTTTTGAAACTTGCAAATGAAATAACAAACATTTTCACCATTCATCATTATTAAAAATTCTGGTCCGTTTTTGTCTTAGCTGCTCCTTTAGTGATCCATTGTTTACAGCTCATCTCCTGGGGATACGACCGGGGCCCTGAGAGCGCCCTCAGTCCGGTCAGACATGCTCAGACATCACCCCTCCTCTCAGGCAGCTGCTTGGAGTGTTTTCAACCCCAGGTGCTGTCATTCTACTCCTGTCCTCTGTACTTCTGAGTAATTAGTCAAACAGTGCAAATAAATAGAAAAGAAACCTCAATGAGGTCTGTGCATTGATAAAGAGAAAAAAACACACAGGTTTGGTTCCTGCAGGGATTTGAACCTAAGACCCTTGTGCCTGGAGGCAAAAACTTTGCCTCTCAGCTACTAACAATGCTTTACATAAACATACCTTTCTTTGACTACAGAGAGGAAAGGCCTAGTGATGTCTTTCCCTGCTGGTTCACATATATGCAATTTCCCAAACAAATCACCCCACGCCCCCTTCTGAGCACCCCCAAATTGGAGAGCTGGATACAGGAGGTATGAAATAAGATCGTGGCAAAACCCCTTTAAGGCAAATTCTTGCAGGTCTGTTAAGGAAAACTTAGTCCCGAACATTCATCTTTTCAGCATAGTACTCTGTCTACTGTCAGCACAAAGTTGGTTGTGCTATAGCAGACATTATAACAAGTCTCTTCTGACACATGTATGAGCTGTGTATATCTTTTCAAATTCAAAAAATGAGCGCTATTAAATCATAGAAATGGTTCAAAACATTGTGCCGTTATCAAATCAAAAAACAAATTGCAAAGACGTCTAGCCAATACATCGAAAGCACATTGCAAAGGAGAGAAAAAAGCAGCAGCCAAGTAAAGAAACTATAAATAATCATACATGTGGCTGTTAGAAAACAGAACATAAACCTGGGAATCCAATATGCCACTGTTTCAGTGCTCCACAGAAAAAGTAAGAAAAAAAAAAAGAAATAGGTAAGGGCTTGTTCACACGGAGTTTTGACTCCGTATTAACATCCACTTTGTAGATGCGGCTCGGGGACCGACAGGACGGACCCAGAAACGCATCTAACAATTAGCAGTGTGTTTAACACTGCTGGCAATGCGGAACACGCAGCAGCGTTCACGCGAGAGATCGCCGCTGCGTGTTTGCTCTGTGCCTGTCGGGTCCTGTCAGTCCCCGAGACGCATCTACAAAGCAGATGTTAATACGGAGTCAAAACTCTGTATGAACAAGCCCTAATATAGTTTATTACGGATCTAAAAAAAAGGGGAGGGGGAAGGAGTGAATGGAAAAGGGTAGGGGAGAGACAGGTTTGACAGTGCAAATTCCACCTTGACCTTGCGGAGTCAGGTGACAAGGGAACGGAAAGCAGAGGAGACCATAAATTGGAGCCAGGGTGCCCATGTACTATTTAAAACACTGTGTATATCTTTTAAACATTTTATCCTGTCCAGCTCTCCTGACAGCTCTGAAAACTGGTATTTTTATATGCAATCATATTTGACATAAAATACATGAAAATTCTGTTCAGTAATGAGATATTCAGGTTATTTATCTTTTTATAACTGCAGATACACACCATTTGCTAATGGTCCAGAGGACACACCAGAGGAGATATTGGCACGGATTGGAAGTGGAAAGTTTACTTTGAAAGGGGGAAACTGGAACACTGTATCAGAATCTGCAAAGGTATTTAATACACAAAATATCTGGGCATATACATTCATAATTAGTGTTGAGCGATTTTTAATCGCAAATTTTGAAATCGGCAAGGTTTTTATGGGTGATCGAAATTTCCAGATCATGCATAATTAAGGTTAAAATCTGTGCATCATCTATTAAATTGCGCCTTTTTCGGCGCTTCCCTGTAATTTTGGCGTCCAGCAAATCAGATTACTGAATAGAGCAGGGTGAGATGTGTGTGGCGACGTCATGACTGGGATGTGTATGGTTGCGATTGGCTGGAAAAATAAACATGACCTCGTTTCACATAGAACGCGTTTCCTGTTTCAGCCTCAGTGTCTCTCAAGCGTCTCATAGGGATAGGACCTGCGCTCTGCCTTTTGGCCAAACAGCTCAGCGAAATTAGTCTATTTCTGCACAGAAAAAACCTCTACTATTAGCTTTTGATCCTTCCAATTTAGTTAGATTAGAGATTTGAAGATTTTATGTAGTTAGCTAGAGAATTTTTAATGCAGAATCCTACCGCTGTAAATTCACGGCGGGGGGGCGCGGGGGGGGGGCCCCGCGGGCGAACACAGAAAAGCTCTATCTATAAAGAACACTGGATAAAGTTCACCAAGATTTAGTGTAGCATTGTAGTGGAATAATCTTTTTTAAATTAACAGTTTGCTATTGAAATTTATTCCCTGGATATTGGGCAGCCTGAACTTATATTGGATACACATCATTTCTAGTAACTGCAGGTCCTTTTTAGCTGCAAAACTCCACTTTTTTATTATCAGTATAACATTTCAGATAGGTGTTCAATTTTAAATTTTACCCATTACACCTGTGACTTTTTGATATATCCACCTTGCAGTTAAATTACAATCCAGCAATCTTGTAGTCAAACCAGGTTGTTTGTTGCCAAAAATACCGTGTATCATACGAAAACATAATTTAAACGTGTTTTTTTGAGTTTTGCGCACCCAGCATTGTTCATTGACGCAGCATCTACGTTAATTTTAAAAACAGCAATTCTATATTCACCACAGGTGAATTTGAAAGGTGGAAAAAAAATACCGTTTATTATACCAAAACATAACAATACTGTTTTTTGGACTTTTGCCCAGCCAGATTTGTTGATAGACACCTTCCCTTTTTAAAATTTTGAATCCAGCAATTTTTGTTTTGATTAAGGGATTTGAGAATAGCTGTGATTTGCCGTCTTTTAATAAGAGACTTTCCAAAACTATTCATACCTTCTCAAATTTTTTATATTCTGAATTTGGGAGCGAAATGCAGGTGGTAAGCGAGCAAAGAGGGGGGTAGCACATGGAGGTAGGGGTTTCCGAGAGTAGGTGCTCCTTCCAGTGCTGGCGACAACACGCATGCCAGCGGATCGTCAGTTGCAGGACCGTCGGGCCTGTCATCGTGGGTCCAGGGCCCTGTGAATCTAAGTAACGAACATCGTCGCCAATCTGTCCTTCAGTGGTTAATGCAACCTGCATCTAGCAGTCTTACCTCCTCGTCCTCGCAGTCCGGCCACAAATGTCGCCCATCAGCACCCATCAGCATCCGTCCAACATGAAGCAGCCCAAATGTCAAATTTCGTGTACCCACCACTGTGGGATAATCCATTGTCTGAAGACCTCTTTGATGAAAAAATGCGGTTGGGGTCAGAAGGCATGTTAAAAGATCAAGAGGATGATTTAGTCTGCTCTGACACCCAGTTACTGATGCCATCAGAGGAGGGGGAAGGAAAGCCGGTCATTCGCAAAAACCCCGGCGGTGGGCAACGCCTTGCGTGCCCCTTTTGCTTGTAGCCCGCAGCTTCTGGATGCAAAAAAGTCAGGACGACCAATCACCTGGGGTGTTGATAGATGTTTGATGATGACGACATTGCGGATCCAACCTGGTCTTTTCCGCAGAATTTGCTTGCGAGCGCGTCATCAGAGGCCGGGGAGGGCGACGGGGGCGTCGAGGCAATACGGGTCCCGCCACACAGAGGGAGAGGGCGGTCGCAGATATGATTCCGCCACCAGCCAACGGTTTCAGAGCCAACCCTCGCTTATCCCCGTCAAAAAGGTCCAGGACCTCTCAAGCCGGGGCCTTCTTTGAGCAAGCCTCTGATTCACCCAGCGATGTCATATGCCGCCTTTGCCGAAACGCATAAGTAGAGGCAAAAAAACCTAAGTGGTTAACCACCCCCAAAACATGTCTATCACATGCAGGCGAATGCATGAGTTTGAATTGGGAGGGAACACTTGGCCAAAAAAGGCCGGGACCGACGCCGGGCCTCCAACCACTGTCAAAACCCTCTGTCTCCGCCCCTCCTCCTCCTCCGCCACCACCAAGCGTTCCTCAGCTGCCCAGTCTCTCAGAGTCATGATCAGGGATCAGCCCCGCTTTCTAGCCTCCACCGCCCGCCCGAGTACCACCAAAACCACCAGAGACCCATTCTACCCCTTCTCCTTCCGCCAGTTTTGACGACCTGCACGCCGTACAGGGGCCAGTCTAGCAGCCACCCGTCTGTCTTCCAGGTTAGGCAACAGAAGAAACACTTTAACACAAACAATACCAAAGACAAAAGCCTGAATTTAGTCATTGCCATTCTATTGGCCTTGTAAATGTTGCCTTTCCCGTCTGGGGGAAACACAGATGGGTTCCGCCACGTCATGGCCCTCGCCTGCCCCCAATACCAGATGCCGAGCAGGCATTTCTTTGCCCAGAAAAGCCGTCCCTGCACTGGCCAGCCACGTGTCACCCTAAAATTTCAAACGCGTTGTCCTGCATCTGTGTCCGGAAAAGTCCATCTCACCACCGACACATGGACTAGTAAGCACGGCCAAGGCCGCTATATCTCGTGACGGTGGCTCTCAGGCTCGGCGCACGCTCTTCAAAACCGCAGGGATGGTGCAGGGCTCTTTCCCCCAAGGTCCTCTTGTGGCATCACGTGAGCAGTGACACCAGGGGGTGTTGAAATTAATCTGCCTTGAAGACCGTCCACACACAGGTCAGGAGCTGTGGGACGGTTCTAAGCAACGAGACCGAGCGCTGGCTGGGTGACAAGAACCTTGTGCCAGGCAAGGTGGTGTGCGATAACGGGCGAAAGCTGCTGGCCGCCCTTAAGATCGGTAGGCTGGAGCAAAATCCCTTGCCTGGTCACATGTCATGAACCTTGTCGTCCAAAATTTTTTAAAGAGCTAACCCCGGGTCTGGACTGCCTGCTGAAGAAGGCTCGAGGTTTTGAGTTCGCAACTTCCGCCGTTCGCACCCTGCTTCGTCCCGACTGGCTGCGTTGCAGCGTCAGCTCGGGCCCCCCCTTTAACCGTCTCATTGTTGACGTGGCAACACCTTTGGGAAATTTCCAAACCCTCCACATGCTCCAAACGATTTGTGGCAGCAGCGCAATGCCATTTAGCATAACGAAAATGACACATGGCCTGACAAGCAGCGGTACGGACCTCGGGGTGTTGAACCACCGAGAGTGGAGGCAGGTGAAAGAGCTCTGCACCATCCTTGCCAGTTTTGAAGAAGCCACCAAAATGGTCCCGTGCGGACAATGCCCTTGTTTACATGAGCATTTTTGGTGATCTTAGTTCTGGAACATCGTTTGGACACTCTGAAACAACAGGGGCCCCGCCAGCGACGGAGGAGGAGACGGACACAGTTGCGGACAGGAGCCTTTTTCTCTCCGTCAAATCCACAAGGCCCGACAGTTTCACATTTCATCGGTCTTCATTAAAGGCAGTGGTTCGGGGTCCAGAGCTAGTGCAAGGTGGGGGCATCAGCTCGCAGGGTGCATCATCTCAGGCAAGTCAGGGCTGTGTTTTTAAGCTGGCCCCGGAGGCAGCGGAGGAGGAGGAGGAATTCCTAGGGCACCGATGTTTTAAACGACGTCCCCTGCCTTGGAAAGAGGTTGGCGCGAATTTGAGGCGGAGGAGGAAGATGAGGAATATCAGTTTTGCTAGTGCCCCTCGTCCCAGAGGCTTGGGAAATCAAGGGTCCATCTCTCCCCAAAGGGTGCTTGGATGCTCCATTTCCTCCAACATGATCCTCGCATTAAGGCCATCAAAATGAACAAACAGTTACATGGGTTTGGGCCCACCCTCCTGGATTTCCCCCCCTAAAAAACAAAAACTCGCACTTTTCCCCTTTCCCCCCACCCAAATAGAGCGGGAAAAAAGCAGGAAATGGAGACCTTGCTGATTGATCAACTGGAGACAATGTTGCATCTGCTTCATGTTTCCCCAAATGTCCACGTGGAACAACATCACGACGTGACAAACAGTAGAGTGCCAAGAGGCGTAGCGGGAGCAGCAGGCAAGGTGGCAGAAGCCTAATGGGTGACCTCTGGCAATCTTTGTTTACCACCTCACCAACGCATGCAATGCAGGGCACACATCCAACACACAGAGATCAGCTTAAGACATGGTGCACACTATCTGCGTCTCAACACCGATGTTTTTGCATGTGTTCCGGACCCAATAAAACTTCTGGGTATCCAAAATGGACGAATGGCCCGAGCCCGGCTCATCAAAGCCAAAGAGGGGTTTGTCCTGCCCCAGCCAGCGTCCCTATCTGAGCGGAACCTTCAGCACAGCTGAGGAGTCATTACAGACAAACCATCCGGCTTTTTCCCCCAGAATAATGTGGATCGTTTTACTTTTCATCAAGATGAATCAGGCATGGATCTCTGAATTGATGTTTGTGGCCCCAATTGCCGAGGTCACCGATTAGTGCCGGTCTAACTTTTACATTCCTTTCAAACAGAAATGGTCCTCTTTTAAAACTTTTTTTTAAAATGATCAAATTTTTTACTGCAATTTTTATTCTCTTTTCCCAACAGTTTCATTTTGCTGGTTTTGCTGTGAGGAGACTGTAAAAGACAGCAAGGTTTCATGACAACACCGTATTCCATTTACTCAAATTTATCTTTAAAAAGTTTTCGCAAATTTTCAAATATATTTGAGGTCATGTTGCTGTGAGATACAGCTATAATTATGGTCCTTTGGAACAGAAAATGTGGCTTCTAAGTGGCATTTCTCCCCTCACAATTTTTAAAAAGTGGCTGAGAAGTCATATTTATAATTTTTTTGGGGTCATGTAGCTGTGGGGATACAGCAATAATCATGGTCCTTTGGGGAAAAGAAATGGGGGCTTCTAAGTGGCATTTCTCCAGCAGCAATACTACAGGTCCCTATTTTAAAAAAAAGTTGTTTTTTAACAGACATTTGTTCTTCAAAAATTGTCCCCAAATGGGCTCAAGGGTCATGCTTTTTAATTTTGGGGGGGCAATTTTGCTGTGACATGCAGCTATACTAAGGTTTCCCATTCTAAAAAATGTTTTTTTCTAACAGACATTTGTTCTTCACAATTGTTCCAAAGTTGGCTCCCAAGGGGCATGCTTTGAATTTTTTGGGGCATTTTGCATGACATGCAGCTAATACTACAGTCCTATTCTAAAAAATGTTGTTTCTAAAAAGACATTTGTTCTTCACAATTGTCAAGAATGGCTCAAGGGTGATGGTGCTGTCAGAAACAGGGAATAGGTAGGACACTTTTAATGGACACATATTGGGAAAAATGACTTGTATTTGCAAGATCTTTAACATAGCTATCAATCCCTGTATTGAGACAACCCATGTAATAAAATGAAAAAAAGAGAAACAAAGACCCTGGTGGGATTCCATCCTATTTTAAAAAAGGTGTTTTCAGAATTAAAGTACTACAAAAACTTGCATGTACAAAATAGCTTTTTAAAAAAAATTCCTCCCGAATTGTATAAGGGAGGTTACAGGAAAACTTGACCAGATGTAGGTTTTCAGAGGACATGGAGTATGGAGCACGGACAGAGAACAAAGTACAGAGACCATTTCCTCCAGCACGTTGAGTAAAATGAGAAAAAAAATGCCAAAGGGTAAAGGGCACCTGGGTGGAACAGGACGTTAACCACCAGTAATTCCAAGGGGAAGCTCAATTGGTCCCCCACTCAAACGGAGGGAAAAGCGCTACCCAGGTATTGACTGTGTACTGAGATGGCTGGAGTTCTCACACTTCCGCTTCCGCACTCTGCTTCAGCACGACAGTTTTCGTTGCTGGGGTCATCAGGGGATTTTAACCTGCGTGTTAATAGATGACGGACGCCAGCCTGGGCCTCTTTACCCGCCACCCACTGTAACTCCGGCCCTGGGTCATGCTGTGGCCCAGGGCAGGTAAGTCAATTGTCCAGTGAAACTAAAATGGTTTGGTTGAAAAACTCCTTTTTTCCGGGACTTTTTAAATGTGGGGGGGCATGCAGGTTTGGGGCTCATGCTGCGTTCCAGGACAGGGGTATTTCAATGTTCCAGTTCAAGTTAACATGATGGTTCAAATCATACGCCTTTCTGGCACTTTTCAAATTTTTGGTGATGCAGGTTTAAGGGTCAGGCTGTGGTACAAGACAGGGATATGAATTTGGGCTGTGACTTTTTTTCTGTGACTTTTATAACCTAAGTGTGTTGCCTAAGATGTAGCACGTATCCATTTGACTGTTGTGGATGTTAATTTCAGCTTCTCCAGCCTTGTTTGGGTGTAATAATGGTGTTGTTGCTCTCCCATAGACTTTAATGGTCATCGCTCATAATCGACGCTCACTATCGAAAAACATTATCGATAGCGGCCGACTATCGACTATCGATCGATCTCGATAGCCAACGCAGTCGCTCAACACTATTCATAATCCATTAAACACCAGACCTTAGAAGGCCTTGAACAACAGCTAAATATTTCTGTTTTTTCCCCTCTTGTTTTCACAGTCATAATATTTTTTCAATAATTTAAAAAAAGGGAGACTGTATCCAGCGGGTTGCAAAAACATATGAATTCTCTTTATTCCTCGATAAAACTTGTGTTTCAACTTCAGTGAGTTTTTATCAAGTAGAAACGTTGAAACTTTTATGGAGGAAAAAAGAGGATTTATATGTTTTTGCAATCTGCTGGATGCGGTCTCTCTTCTGATTACGGTTTGAATTTGCCTCTGTGGAGGGGCTGAAGTACGTGCATCCAGTTATATGGTTGTGCTTCTGGGCCCATTTCTATTTGCAATATTGTTTCAGTGGCGTGGCCGTATGAGGCTTTGTTTTATGCTTAAAGGGGTTTCCTTACCATGCAATTTCACAGAACCACAGATAGCTTCACACTTGCATTTCCTGATCAGGCTGTGGGTGGTTCTATAGCAGTGATTGCCATATTAGCTCGACTATTCGTAGCTGGTTCTATTACAGTGACATGACTGTTGGAGATTTGTACATAACAGTGTACACGGCTACAGAGCTCAAAGGCTTAAAACTTGTCATTAATTTAGCTAAACAAAGATTCTGTGCAAGAGATTAGACTCAGCAGGGAGTGGTGACTCACCATGGTTGGACTAAATAAGCAGCAGCTTGTATCAGTATCTGGTCGAAAACCAGAGAAACTTGTGTACTGTAAAGGGTCTTTCACATGGCTTATTTCGGGCACGGATTCCAGCCGTATTGCGCGCTGTACTGCGCTGGAATCCGTGCCAGCCATTAGGGTAATCCACAGTTCTTTCCCGGCGGGATACACGCCGTAGATAATGGCTGTCTATGGGGCCGACGAGCTGCCGCCCCGTACTCAAGCAGTAATTGCGGGCGAAATCCGTCCCGGGAATTAAAGGCTTGAAAAAAAAGCCGTGTAAACCCCGCCTAAGAGGCGATAAAATCTTCTTTTTGACCAAAGCAAAATCCACAAAGCAATGTATTTGGTAACAGTCTTCATTTATCTTTCCCTACATGTTAAAAGCCAATCACTGTAGTGAGAAAACCCCTTTAAGAAAGAATACATGTAAATTATTGTGGAATTTATTTACATTTTTTGCTCTTTGTTTTATTTGTTGTTCTGTTGTTTACAACTGTTTGGCACATGGCCCCATGCAGTCATGTGCTGTTCCATTGATATCACAGCTTAGATTAGAATGTTATTGTTGATGTCAAAGGAACAGGACAACTGATTAGATACAGTGGTCACACACCAACTGAATGTAAGCAAGCACCATTGCGGCTATCAGGTTCGGCATTGGTGTGGCACTGAAATTGGTTTGGGCTTTTTGGGGGGCTTTTTTGTCATTTTTTTACAATTGGGAGCTATTTTTAAGGTTTTTTGGAGGAGTTGGGCAATCCCTTTAATAACCAGACATTTTAGTATTTTCATACTACTGGTTTAATAGCTACAATATTTTCATTTGACTACAAATGTGGTTTGTGTATCATTTTCTTTTGCATTCAGTAGAGGTTTCTTTTTGCACATGCAGTGTTTGTTCTTTCAAGTCATCTCTATGTAGGTATACAGTACACTTCAGAAACTTTTTTTTTTGTTTTTAAGGTTTTTTTTATCACTGTTCCTTAAGTGCCCTATCCACTCTTTTTACAGCTCCTCAGACGTACATCCAACAGATCCATAGACACCTCATTTACCGGATGGTGGGCTGAAGTTTTCTTTTGGCCTCCATTTAGCAGTATACGTCAGGGTTTCCTTTACTTCTACCTTAAGAAGTAGCACAGCAGTTTGCACTATTCCCTACAGTGTACATATATTTCCTTGTCATTTCTCATTATTACATATAGCTTAATTTATGCACATATGTGGTTTGATTTACTTACCTGTGTGGATGTGGTAAAAATTTCATATCAATAGCACCTTTAGAAATATATTTACTTAGAAAATTTGTGACGTGTTCAATACTTATTTCACCCGCTCTGTGTGTGTGTATACAGTGGTGAAAATAAGTATTTGATTCATAGGCGATTTTGCAAGTCTTCCCACCTAAAAAGAATGGAGAGGCCTGTAATTTCTGTTGTAGGTACACTTCAGTTGTGAGAGAGAGAATCTACAAAATAATCCAGAAAATCCCATCGTATGATTTTTAAATAATTAATTTGCATTTTATTGCATGAAATAAGTATTTGATCACCTACCAACCAGTAAAAATTCTGGACCTCACAGACCTGTTTTTCTTTAAGAACCCTCCAACTCTGCATTTATTTCCTGTATTAATTGCACCTGTTTGATATCGTTACCTATTTAAAAATAACCTGTCTGCACACTCAATCACACTCCAACCTTTCCACCATGTGCAAGACCAAAGAGCTGTCTAAGGACACCAGGGACAAAATTGTAGACCTGCACAAGGCTTGGATGGGCTATGGAAGAAACCAAAAATTACTGTCAATCTTCCTCAGTCTAGGGCTCCATGCATGGGGTAAGGATGATTCTGAGAGAGGTCCGGAATCAGCCCAGAACTACAGAGGAGGTCCTGGTCAAAGACCTGAATAGAGCTGGGACCACAGTCTCAAAGGTTACAGTTAGTAAAGCACAAGGTCCCCCTGTTCACGCCAGCAGATGTCCAGGCACATTTGAAGTTCACCAATGACCATCTGGATAATCCAGAGGAGGCATGTGAGAAGTATATGTCGTCATATGAGACCAAAATACAAGTTTTTGGTATCCTCTCCACTCGCTGTGTTTGAAAGAAGGAGGATAAGTACTCTGTCCCAACTGTGAAGCATGGGAGTGGAAACATCATACTTTGGGGGTCCTTTTCTGCAAATGGTAAAGGACGACTGCACCGTATTGAAGGGAGGATGGATGGAGCCGTGTATCAGAAGATTTTGAACAACAACCTCATTCCTTTAGTAAGAGCATTAAAGATGGATTGTGGCTGGGTCTTCCAGCATGACAATGACCTAAAACATACTGCCAAGGCAACTAAGGAGTGGCTCAGTAATAAGCATTTCAAGGTCTTGGAGTGGCCTAGCCAGTCTCCAGACCAGTATCCATTTGAAAATCTTTGGAGGGAGCTGAAACTCCATGTAGCCCAGTGAAAGCCCGAAACCTGAAACATCTGGATAAGATATGTGTGGAGAAGTGTGGCAAAATCTCTGTGACAGTGTGTGAAAAATTGTTCAAAAACTAAGGAAAATGTCTCTGTAATTGCAAATGAGAGATCAAACCATAGATGTCCATAAATTAAGTTGTGTAATAACAGAGAATTGACGCAAGGAAAGGGTATTGAACACATGAAGAAAGAGAGGTGCGAAAATCTATAGAAAGTTATGATACAAGCTGAAATCTATCAGTAATTAGAAAGCAAACCTGCCACTTAGTGAAAAATATCAACTGGCTCAAGTGATGGCCATATAAAAAGGTGTTTCATTACCAAGGTGCCATACAAGAAACATTGATGGGTGAAATCGGTGAGCTGTCTCAAGACCTTCTCAACCTTATTATTGCAAAATATACTGATGGCAATGGTTACAGTAGAATTTCTAAACTACTGAAGGCTCCAGTGAGCACTGTTGGGGCCATAATCCAGAGGTGGAAAAAACATAATTTCATTATAGCTTCATACTCGCACGTTATGCACATTTACTGCATTTTATATCCGATTTAAATTTATTGATATAGTCATATAAAAGTATGATATTTTAAGACAAGCAGAGGGTGCTGGTTTCCTTTGGGGTAAAAGAAATAAAAACCAGGTTAATTATCCTAAAAGATTGGAATGCCTTAAGAAAAAAGTAAATTCGATGCTACATGCATCTAGCATGATGGACTACATTAAAGTGCAAACTTTCCCACGGGGGGACTTCGTAGTACACAAACACCTATACGTTTAAAAGACGATTTGGTCTATCAGGAACAATGGCAAGCGCTTTGTAATCAGCACTCACTGGATTTAATGTTAACTGTTAAACATCTACAACTGGCAATTACAGGTACACAAAATGAGGTGCAAAAAGTGGATATTGAATTTCAGAAATCCACTACACTAGAGGAATGTAATCAATTCCATTTAGAGATTAAAGCTAACATGGAAAAACTTAAGGCACAATTTATGCAAAACAAACTAAAAAAATTTGAGCGAGATAAGAGTATACCTAAATAACTTTGGCACAAGAACATCCACCGAGAAGACAACATAGAAGCAAATAATATAATAACTCCGGTTGAAAGCTCATTAGCAGATTAAGATAGTAAATATGAAGGAAAAGAGAGAATACACTTGGGATCAAGTATGAGGAAAAATCAAAATCTTTTTTCAAGCCAACTCCATGTAAAACAAGAGTGAAACATCAAGGAGCGATGTCGCACGAGGTGGAGTGGATGCATACGGCATAGTGAAACGGAAAAACGGGAGGAAGATGTGAATGATTTGATCAGGTCTGTTTTTAACAAAGGTTTGGGGTTTGTGCCAACAAACAATTGTACTACATTTGAGTTTGTCACTGAATTTCTTTAAATTTTGCCAGAAGATTAAACTGCAAATGTATTTTCTGAGAGTCAGAACGTGCCAAGTAGATTGAAAAGCAAAAGTAGCTTTGATCCTGTTATTAGTAATTCAGCGTTCGATACATTCCAAAAGCTAGTTACTATTGAAGTGTTGGAGAAATGGGACCTGATTAAGAACAAACATAACATGGCTAAAAAACAAAAATGTGCTCCTGAAAGGCCTTTTGCTCCTGAAAGAGAGGTTGCAGCACAGCCAAACAGCAGTGTGGGAAATGTTTAAAGCTGTGTATTTTGAGCAAGTGAACGAGGGTCTGCGAGGGGTTTTTTGCCTTAAAGTGTGTTTCTTTTAAGTGTTGGAGACTTTAAGATTGAGAGACTTTAGATTTGGGGGAGTTTAGAGGGGACAGTATTGGTATCGCTTATTTTTATAATTGTATTCATATATCTTTTGGTAACATCCCATGAGTTCCAATGTTTGGACAATGCCGTCCAGTGTAAAACTTGTGCAATGTATGCATCCTTGAGCAACAGTTCGAGGGGGCATAATGCTGTGCAAGATGTGTGCACACTGCACATTTAGAAGCCCGGATCCTGGATCTAAAGGAGCACGTGGCGACACTGAGATCCATTGCCAACTTGGAAGCGAGTTTGCGCTCACTGACACTCACTCGCAGGTGTAGATGCTGGGGGGAGAGTGGTAGCATGGAGGTGCAGGAACATGAGGCAGCTAGATGGGTAACAGTCAGAAAGAAGGGTAGAGGGAAAGAGTGTCAGGAAGGCTAGCCCTGATCTGGTACACCCCAACAAATTTGCAAGATTGGCAGATGAGGGGGATATCAGCTCAGAAATAGCGTTGCTGCAGCAAGACATTACCCCTGTCTGCTCCAGTAAGATGGGGAATAGGAAGTGAGGTCAGGCTAGACAGGTGTAGTAGTTGGGGACTCCAAAATTTAGGGCACGACAGGGCAATCTGCCACAAAGACCGGGATCGTCGAACAGTATGTTTACCTGGGGCCCGGGTTCGACATATGGCGGATCGGGTTGACAGACTGCTGGGTGGGGCTGGTGAGAATCCAGCTGTCATGGTCCACATTGGCACCAATGACAAAGTTACAGGTAGGTGGAGTGTCCTTAAAAATTATTTCAGGCACTTAGGCCAAAAGCTCAAGGCAAGGACCTCTAGAGTAATATTTTCAGAAATATTACCTGTTCCACGAGCCACACCAGAGAGGCAGAGGGAGATTAGAGAGGTGAATACGTGGCCCAAAAATTGGTTTTGGGAAAGAGGGTTTTTGGGTTTTTGGGAGAACTGGGGCTGACTTCTGTCTTGGCTACAGGCTCTATGCTAGGGATTGGGCTGCCCCTAAATGGGGAGGGTGCAGCTGTATTGGGGGACAAAATGGCCGGGAAAGTTGGAGGAATATTTAAACTAGAGACTGGGGGGGAAAGGTAACTAAAAAGATAGCATGAAAAGATAGTGAAGATAGAGAGCTGGGAATTAGGAATAAAACAGGGGGTGGAGTGGAGGGAGGAGGTGTAGCAATAGTTAAAAAGAACAAGGCGAAAGGAGTAAAAACTAAAAAATATCTTAATTGCATGCTGACCAATGCCAGGAGTCTGACCAACAAAATAAATGAACTAGAATTACTAATAGCTGAAGAAAAAATATGCATACTGGGGATAACAGAGACATGGCTGGACGAGAGCTACGACTGGGCGGTTAACTTACAGGATTACAGTCTATTTAGAAAGGATCGTCAAGACCGGAAAAGTGGAGGTGTCTGTCTCTATGTAAAATCCTGTCTGAAGCCAACATGCGGGAAAGATTAGGTACAGGTAATTGAACAAGTGGAATCATTATGGGTAAACATACATGGGGTTAACAATAACAATATAATACTAATTGGGGTCTGCTATAGGCCCAAGTATAACAGAACCCATAGAAGATGTACTCCTCAGGCAAATAGATGAGGCGGCTAATCAGAATGAGGTTATTATTATGGGTGACTTTAACTATCCAGACATCAATTGGAATCTGAAACCTGTAGCTCTCACAAAGGAAACGGGGTTTTTGTCAATAACTAATGATAATTCCTTTGCCAAAAAGGTTTCAAGAAACCCAAAAGAGGAAAGGCCTTCTAGATTTAATATTGATAATAGACCTGACAGGAGAACAAAGGTTTTAGGTTGAGGGGCACCTGGAAATAGTGACCATAATATAATAAATTTCCCTTTATCCTTCAAAAGAGTTTTTTTCAAGGAGCCACAAAAATGCTGAATTTCAGGAAGGTTAATTTTATTTGCTTATGGAGGCCCTAAACCGTATTGACTGGGACAATGTGTTCAAATATGGGCAGAAAAAAATAATAAATGGGATATTTTTAAAAACATCCTAGGCTACCACTGTGAAAGCTACATACCTTTATGGTAATAAAATTAGAAACAGGAAAAACCTAATGTGGATCAACAGGGATGTAAAAGAGGCAATAAAAAACAAAAAAAAAGCGTTTCAGTACTTAAAACAGGAGGGTAGTGAAGAGGCACTAAGAAGCTATAGGGAAAAAAATAAAGTGTGTAAAATAAAGATAAAGGAAGCAAAGTGGAGATGGAAAGACGTATCGCCTAGAAAGTAAAACTAACCCCAAAAAATTTTTTAACTATATAAATAGTAAAGATTAAAAAAGAAAATGTTGGCCCTTTGAAAAAAAACTGAGGGAGAGACAGTAAGGGCGATGAGAAAAAAGCAAACGTATTAAAAAACTTTTTTCTCCCACTGTATTTACCGAGGAGGGGTGAGCTTCCTGTTGAACAGAGGGATGAGGTTTAAAATCCAACTTAAAAGTTTCTGGTCTTACCAAGAGAAGTGCAGCTCCGTTTAAGAAGATTAAAATAGGCAAAACCCCAGGTCCAGATGGCATACACCCAAAGTGTTCTAAGAGAGTTAAGTGATGTATAGATAGGCCTATTCTTTAAAATTTATGGACTGTCTAATACGGGGTATGTCCCAAAGGATTGGCGCATAGCAAATGTGGTGCCGATATTCAAAAAAGGGGTCAAAAAAGTGATCCAGGAAATATAGGCCGGTAAGTTTGACCTGTTGTTAGGTAAAATGTTTGAAGGTTTTCTCAGAGATGCTATCTGGGTATTCACTGAAAATAAATGTATAACGCCGTTCCAGCATCGGTTTATGACGGATCGGTCTGTCAGCTAAACTCATCAGCTTCTATGAGGAAGTCAGTACTAGACTTTGGGTCGGGGTGAGGCATGGATTTTCACAGATCTAGATTTTTTCTAAAGATTTGATACGGTGCCACATAAAAGGTTGGTAAGTAAAATGGGGAATGCTTGGACTGGGGGAAACGTGTGCAAGTGGGTAAGCAACTGGCTCAATGATAAAAACAAAGGGTGGTGATTAACGGTACATACTCTGACTGGATTGCTGTTACTAGTGGGGTACCACAAGGGTCAGTATTGGGCCCTATCCTCTTCAACATTTTCATTAACGACCTTACACATGGATTGCACAGTAGAAAATCGATTTTGCAGACGATACAAAGCTCTGTAAAGTAAAAACACAATAGAGGATAATGTGTTTTTTACAAAGGTATCTGTATAAGTTTGAGGCCTGGGCAGGGGAAAAGGCAGATGAGGTTTAACACAGATAAAAGCAAGGGGTTTTGCACATGGGGAGGAAAAATCCATTACATGATACATGTTAAATGGAAAAAGGTTTGGGTAAAAGTGACATGGAGAAGGACTTGGGGGAAACCCGGTGGACAGTAAACTAATTGTAGCAGCCAGTGTCAGACAGCAGCTGCCCAAAGGGAAATAGGATCATGGGGTGCATGAGAAGGGGCATAGAGGCAATGATGAGAAAAATTATTCTCCCACTATACAAGTCACTGGTCAGACCACCATGGAATATGTGTACAGTTTTGGGCACCAGTGCACAGGAAAGACATTGTAGGCTTGAACAGGTACAAAGGTGGCAACAAAAATAATAAAAGGACTGGGTGGACTACAGTACCCAGAAAGATTAGCAAGATTAGGGTTATTTAGTTTAGAGAAAAGACGGCTTCGGGGGACATAATAAATATGTTTAAATACATCAAAGGTCAATATAGAGATCTCTCCCAAGATTTATTTATACCCAGGACTGTATCTGAAACAAGGGGGCATTTCCCCTACGTCTTGAGGAACGAAAGTTTCTACTAAAATAGAAAGGGATTCTTTACTGTAAGCATGAGCTGTGGAACTCTCTGCCAGAGGAACTTGTCATGGTGAATTCGCTAACAGAGTTCAAAAAGGGTTTGGATGCATTTCTGGAGGGATAATAATTTTAACAAGTTATAGTGTCTAGGATTCTGGAGAGGGGTCATTGATCCAGGGAATTTTCCGATTGCCAAATTGGAGTCGGGAAGGAATTTTTCCCTAAAATGAGAACAACTGGCTTCTACCTCATTGGGGTTTTTTGCCTTCCTCTGGATCAACACCTTAGCACAACAGGCTGAACTGGATGGACGTCTCGTCTTTTTTCGGCCTTACAAACTATGAAACTATGAAAACCGCTTAAGGCTATTGTCACACGGCTTAAAATTGGACGTATTTCAGTCCGAAATTACGCGCCGGAGTGCGCAAATTACGGCTGGAATACATCCAAGTCATTACGGTAATCCACAGTTCTCATAGAGAACTATTTGGGTTACTTTCCTTCTTCCCTGTCAGCGATTACGCCGCGGGGGGAGATAAGGGGACATGTGAATTACCAGTGGCGCGTATACGCCGGTGGTAATGAATGTCTATGGGCCGGCCCCCCGTCCACATGGCGTAATTGCGGGGCGTAATTACGCCTTGCAAATACACCGTGTGAACATAGCCTAAGGGGGATGACTCCCTCAATGTCAAACAGGCTGACAAGGGGGGAGCTATCAACATCCTGGATAAAGAGAATTAGGGCATGTTCATACGGGGTAATTTCAGCACGCATTTCGCCACGTATTTGCGTTCTAATACGGGCGAAATGCACGCCAAAATTACGGTAATCCATATGGATTATGTCTCCTCTCTCCGCTCATACAATACGATCGTATTATACGCGCGGGGAGATAAGTGACATGTCAATTACTTGCGGCGAATATGCGGCGCAAGTAACGAGTGTCAATGGGGCCGCCGGGCTGCCCCCACCAGCCACGGGTGTACGCGCGTATCAGCGCGCGCTCCCGAAAGACACGCTGTTCTGCGGTATGTACTGTATGCGCCGCAATATATCATGTGAACATAGCCTTAGGGGCCGTTCATACGGCTTATTTCGGCGCGGATTTGCGCTGCAGTACGGCGCCAATCCATCGCAGTAATTACGGTAATCCACCGTTCTCATAGAGAACAGTGGATTCCGTCGCTCCTTCCCGCTCGGCGAATCCGTCGGGCGGGGAGAAAGTGGACATGCACATTATCCAGGCGCAATACGCGCCGTGGATAATGCAATGTCTATGGGGCCGGCGGCCCGCGCCCCCGCACCCGCCCCTTATTCAAGCCGGATTTGCGAGCGCAATCCAGCTCGCAATTCCGGCTTGAATAAGCCGTGTGAACCAGGGCTTACATAGACAAAACACACAGTCAGTTAATGAAAAAGTATATGACACTTAAGTGACCCCACCAGTGAGAACAAATTTCAGTTGTAA
Source organism: Phyllomedusa bahiana (assembly GCA_025379985.1). Classification (NCBI taxonomy): domain Eukaryota; kingdom Metazoa; phylum Chordata; class Amphibia; order Anura; family Hylidae; genus Phyllomedusa; species Phyllomedusa bahiana. The sequence goes on along the minus strand of JAODAL010006530.1, from coordinate 78,582 downwards.
TTAAGGAGGCAGTTACTTTAGAAATACCGTATATACTCGAGTATAAGCCGAGTTTTGCAGCACAAAAAATGTGCTGAAAAAGCCGTCCTTGACTTATACTCGGATCTCCACCGGCGCCACGGTGACTTATCACCTCCTGGAGCGCATACAGCTGACCCTCGAATTCCCCACCGGCTCCCGGTGCTACCATGGCCCGGGCGCCGGCGGGGATACTTTAGCTGTATGCAACTTCTCTGGTAGCGCATACAGCTGACGACACTATTGTGGAGCAATAGGATCCCGGAAGGCCGCAGGCATGCAGCCTTCCGAAGTATCTGGCACAGGTGGCGTGAGTGTCAACACGGTGCCTGCGCAGTCTGCTGACATCACGCCGTCTGAACCCTGCCTATACCTGTTATGGGGGAACATATCCCTACCTATGGGGGAAAATATACCTGCCTATGGGGGGGACATATATATGCCTATGGGGGAACATACCTGCCTATGGGGGGACATATACATGCCTATACCTGCCTATGGGGGACATATACATGCCTGTACCTGCTTATAAGGGGAACATATACATGCCTGTACCTGCCTATGGGGGGGAACATATACATGCCTGTACCTGCCTATGGGGGGAACATATACATGCCTGTACCTGCCTATGGGGGGGAACATATACATGCTGTACCTGCCTATGGGGGAAATATACATGCTGTACCTGCCTATGGGGGGAACATATACATGCCTGTACCTGCCTATGGGGGGAACATATACATGCCTGTACCTGCCTATAGTAGGGAAAATATACATGCCTGTACCTGCCTATGGGGGGGGGGGAACATATACATGCCTGTACCTGCTATGGGGGGGACATATACATGCCTGTACCTGCCTATGGGGGGGACATATACATGCCTGTACCTGCCTATGGGGGGAATATATACATGCCTGTACCTGCCTATGGGGGGGACATATACATGCCTGTACCTGCCTATGGGGGGGACATATACATGCCTGTACCTGCCTATGGGGGGGACATATACATGCCTGTACCTGCCTATGGGGGGGGGGGACATGTACTTGCCTATACCTGCCTATGGGGGGAACATATATATGCCTTTACCTGCCTATGGAGGGGACATATACATGCCTGTACCTGCCTATGGGGGGGGACATATACATGCCTGTACCTGCTTATGGGGGGGACATATACATGCCTGTACCTGCCTATGGGGGGAAAAATTTTACATGCCTGTACCTGCCTAGGGGGGGAAAACATTACCGCCTATACCCCGCCTATGGGGGGGGGAAAATGAATTCCTATACCCGCCTTGGGGGGAAATATTTATGCCTTTACTGCCTTTGGGGGGGAACATATCATGCCCGTACTGCCTAGGGGGGGGGCATATACATGTGTCCCCCTATGGGGGGGGGAAAAATACATGCCTGTACCCGCCTATGGGGGGGGGGGAACATATACATGCCCTGTCCCTCCCTAGGGGGGGGGGGACAATAATCCTGTACTGCCTAGGGGGGGGGGAACATTACACCCTGTACCTCCCTTTGGGGGGGGGGGGGGGAAAACATAAAAAGCCTGTACCTGCTATGGGGGGACTTATACATGTGTCCCTGCCTTGGGGGGACATATCATGCCTGTACCTCCCTATGGGGGGGAATATACATCCCTTTTCGGGGTATGGGGGGGGGAATGTTTTCCCTATCTCCTTGGGGGGGGGGGGGACATGACTTGCCTATAATCCCTTTGGGGGGGGGGGACATGTATTCCTTACCGCCTGGGGGGGGGGGGAATAACTGTATCCCTTAGGGGGGGGGGCCTATATCCTGTTGGGGGGAAAACATATATTCCTTTTACCTGCTTTGGAGGGAATTATAATCCCTATACTTCCGTGGGGGCATAAATGCCAAAACCGATATGTAATTTTTTTGGTATCCATTTTATTTTTGAAATGTATCAGTAGCGGTTGCTTTTTTCCCCCTGGGGCTTATACTCGTCAGTAATTTTTCCCCATTTTTTTTGTGGCAAAAGTAGGTGCTCGTTAATTGGGTCGGCTAGTTTCGATTATATGGTAATAGATAAGAACATGGTTTGTACTTTTGATGAGTCTCTATCCAAGAGAACCAATGCTTTATTTGGTCCCAAAATACATAAGAATCATGAACACCTTTTTGGGCGATGTTTTGTATCTGCTGTGAATTTGATCTTAGAACCACTAGCAATTTATTTTTTTCTTCAAAAAATAGTTAAAACCTTACTAGGATGTTTGGAAGATACTAGAAATTGAGCCGTAATTGATAAAATAAAAGTTGAGAATGTTACATGGATATGTACCCTGAATATTAAAAGCTTACTTACCAATATTTCACATAGAGAAGGAAAAGAAGCTGTTTGAGGAAAAACGGAGTCTAGACCCTACTATTAGTCATAACAAAATATTGTTTCTTATGATTTTTTTAGATATAACACTTAAAACCAAACCTAAAATAATTTTTTGAGAGTTTTTCAGTTTTGCAAATATTTTCATGTTTGTATTTGAGATAGTGTGTTTAAAAGTCCACGCTACAAACACAAAGCTACATGGTTGATATGTAGATGACGTGTTTCTACTGTGGACTGGTACTGAAGAAGCATTCGATGAGATTGTTGGGTATTTAAATACCAGACATAAACTCATCGAATTTCTGTAACTAAAGGCAAAAATAAGGTACATTTTTGGATGCTGAGATCAATAAAAAGGGTGACACACTGTGTACTGATTAATGTTGTAAGGAAGAACTTAAAGTTGGTGAGGAAGTTGGCCGACTCTCGTATGAATCTCTCAGGGGGGTTATGACTTTTAAACAGGAAGACAGTATTAAGCATATTACAACGTACAATAACCATGATTTATTGGTCAGTAGTACTATTAAAAAAAAAAAAAGTGGTGGAAAATCTTACAAAGACACCCCAAGTATGATAATCAGTTTAAACAATGCCCTCAGTTTGTGTATTGTGCTGGGAAACCAGTATATACTATATTTGTGACAAATGCTTAAGAAATTAAAAGTATCTGTGCTTTTATATGAAGAAACTATCAATTAATTTGAATACGGATATGAAATGCAGTAAATGTGTGAATATAAAGCGAGACATAAGGAAGGTTCTGATTGACACACGATTAACCTGTGGATAAAACCAAAAAGGTCAAATAATATGCAATAAAAACATTATTTCCCCATAAGCCGGCCACGACCAGGTGCTCCCTGTCAGATTTCAGACACAGGAGTGAGGAAAAAAAACAGAAGATTTGTCCAAAAGCCAATGATCACCTGTGGAGAGCTGCAGAAAGACCAAGGATCAGCAGGTACAATTGTTTTAAAGAAAGCAACAAGTTTTACACAACCTCCATGGCCTGTATGTACGCGCACCAAGACTTCATTGCTAAACAAAAACCATGTTCAAGCTTATTTAAGATTTGCTCAACAACATTTAGACAAGCCTGTGAAATACTGGGAGAAAATAGTCTGGTCAGAAGTCCAAAATGTAACTCTTTCGATGCCTTAATACACACCCCAAAAACTTCATACTGAAGTTTGGAGGTGGGAATCTCATGATTTTCACCATACGGCACTGACAAACTTCATATAATGGAAGAAAAGAGGAATGGACAGATGTACCGAGACTTTCTTGATAAAAATCTGCTATGTACCAGGATTGTGAAGATAAAACAAGGGTGGACATTTGAGCAAGACAATGATCCCAAATGTACCGCCAAGGAAATTCTCAATTGGTTTCAGAGAGAGAAAATATAGTTGTAGAATGGCCTAACCAATCACTTGACCTGAATCCAATATAAATTTTATGGAAGGAAATAAAGCTCAGAGTTCATAGTTGTAGCCCACAGAACCTTTAGGATTTGAAGTGATCGTGTGGAAGAATGGGCCAAAATTCCTCCTGAGCAATGCATGCCACCATTTTCTCCATAAAAGAGGTGTCTTGAAGCTGTCATCACCAACAAAGGCTTTTGTACAAAGTATTAAATACATTTCAGTTAGTATGTTCAATACTTTTTCCTTGTTAATTTTTTCATTATTACACATAATTTATGGCCATCTATGGTTTGATTTCTTTGCCAGTGTTGATTGGATGGGTTGTTACCGTCATCTGGTGAGAATGTTATGTCAATAGCACTTTAGAAACAGATTTACTTAGATTTACATTCACCCGATATATTGTACCTATGGGTAATAGATAATACTAAATGCCATCCGTTACAAATGTGCAAGATTTCTATTCTGCAAAATGCAGTGTGGCAGGAGCAAACATGTATAGGTGGGGATGTTATGGAAAAGACAAGTAGACTTAAATTGTTAGATCCTGGGCAGTTATGGACTGTTTAATGTGCTAGTAGTGTATTGGTTCTTATAATCTGGAATGTTCATGATGCAAATTTGAAAGCAACACCTCTTATGTCTTCTGCGTTCTGTACACTTTGGGCTTTGAGCCATTTATGAAAGAACCTTAAAAGAGGGCATCCATGAACATTGTCATTCATTTCCAGGACCTGGTGTCTCGTATGTTGCATGTGGACCCCCATCGCCGGCTCACTGCACGTCAAGTTCTACAACATGAGTGGATCACCAAACGAGACCTGCTACCTCAGAGTCACCTTAATAGACAGGATGCACAGTTGGTGAAGGTAAAGTGTACTGCTTGTACTTTTGTAATTCAGTCAATAAAATAAGAAATAATAAAAAAGTAACTTCCAAAAGATCTTGTGCTATATTTGTACGGTACCAGGTCTATGATTGCAAGGTCATTGTGGCAGCTCTTTGGAGCCATGCTTCATGTAATATACATAGAGAGGTGAGGAAGGCTGTTTACAGGCTGAGCTGTGACTGCAATGTTTACATTTCAATATAATTGTAGAGACCTACCTTCTTAAAGGGAATGTGTCATCAAAAATGACTTATTGTTTAACTCACATTTTTATGTTCAACACATTTTTTAAGAATTTTTGGTTATATATATTTTTTTTAATTTTCAATATCACTTTCAATATCTTAATAATTCTTAAGTCCTGCAGTTTTCACTTTGGCCACTAGGCCTAATAATAGTCTCTCTACTTTCTGTTCTGTGGAGAGATTCTCAGTTGTCTGCTCATTATCAGCACAAAGAGGGTCAAACTGAAAGGAGACACCAGTATGAATAGATAACACAGGATCCACCAGTCACAAGAGGAGATGTCACAGTTCACCCTTTCACCTCCCTGCACACTGATTTCTTCCCAGGTCACAGAGCATGACTAGAAAACTCCTAGAGGGGTGAATGGGACTGATGAGTCCATTTTAAGTCTCCTATGCTTATGAAGCTGCTATAAAGCATCTCTGACTGCTGTTAAAGCAGGGCAAACGAGGACTAGTGGCCAAAGTGAAAACTGCAAGACATAAGAATTATTAAAAAATATTGAAAATAAAAAAAATTCCTAAAAAATGTGTATAACATAAAAACGGGACTTAAACAATGACCCTTTTTTTTGATGACACATTCCCTTAAGTCTCTCCAGTAAGTCTGATGAACATTCAGATATCAAGTCAGGAGTGGCATGATAAGGGATGCGATTGCATGTCTCAGAACAGCGGCACCGCTAAGATGACCAGTAATTAGCATTACTTTTAACACCTCACTTAATACTTTCTTGCAATTGATAGATAATACAAGGGTATCTATAGAAACCACTTACTGTCAGGCATAATGTGGCTTAAGGGCTGAAAATTTGGTGGCGGCTTCTCTTTAAGCGTCTTTTGCGATCAGTAAGATTGTAGTTATTCGTCCTTCACATTAATGTTGTTCTTGCCAAAACACTGCTTTATAGTATCCAGCTAAAACGTTTTTCTGCTACCGTTCCATAAGGGCCAAAGTTGCTGAACTGCAAAGACAGTTTGGTAATGCATATATATTTTTGATAGTTGTTGAGTTTTAACTAGCATATCGATTTACACTTTATTTGTAGTAATAATATCTTTTTTACTTTCCAGGGAGCTATGGCTGCCACATATTCTGCCTTAAACAGCTCTAAGCCAGTCCCTCAGCTGCAACCAATCAAATCCTCCATCCTCGCACAGCGACGTGTCAAGAAATTGCCATCTACCACTCTGTAGCCGGGTTGCTTTCCTTCCAGAATGAGTCTCCTTATAATTGACTGGTGGTGATTTTTAACTATTACCAGCTTTCATCGACGGTACAACACCATATTTTACCATGACCACATAAAGCTGTGTTCCTCCTGCAAATATGGGTGCGGTATAGCATGGGCTTGCTGTGCTGCTTTTCCTAGTCCAGTAGCAGGAGCGCCCAAGGGCCATGGTATTTTGCCTAAATGAAAACGGTACAATCGTTCTGACAAGGCATACATGACTATTTTTGTTTCTTACTGGAGGTCTCCATTGGCATTCTGTAAATCATTCTATAGCACTCCTTATCCCTTTGCAGCACTCTCTCAGGGCTGTCTGTACTCTTGCTGTCTGTGACAGTAGAGACACTGCTATTTTACATGTAAAACTCTGAGAAATTCGGAATCTGTTTCTGCCTTCTTCATTGTGCTACAAAGACGAGTACACCATCAAATACATGACCTGTTCATAAAAATGCAAATTTTGGTGTATTTGTACACCCAAGGGCTCACTGTTCTTATGCTTGTGTTATCTAAGGGTCTTTTCTGGTAAGGCATCAGGCAACCTGTCCAGTGCCGTTTACACTTGGTAAGGTGTGAGAAATACTCCAGCTTTCAAAGCCCTCTATGTCTGGAATATAGTATTGATCTGTGGGATGTGTGAATGGATGTTTGAGTGTGAAAAATGAATTGTCGAGTCAAAATAGTACAAGGTAACACCAACATATACAATTGGGAAGATTTCTGATGGAGAATAAAAATAAAGGGAAGTACAGCATCTTTAAATTTGTCATGTAAATTCATGACATAAATTCAATTTACTCTTCAATATCACTTTTTTATTAGAGATCATAACAAAGGACTCTTATGAAGTATGTCCATGGGGTAACCTTTCTAGTAACTGTCATGTTTCATGTTTTTATTGGTTAATGGGGACATTTTTGTACATAATATTTCCTGACTCCATATCACTGTGGCAGATCTGGTATTTGCAAAACTGATTACAGACCAGTTTATGGCATTTCTTCCAGACAATAAAACATTCATTTTAGAAAGTGAACTAGTAAAATTAGTAAATGGAAAATAGTGTTGAGCACTGCAATCGACTACTAATTTAACTAGTTTACCCAGTCGTAGAGCAGTGCCAAAAAACATGGAAAATGTGGTGTCGTTGACAGCATAGACAATAAGCTTGACCTTATATCGTAGGTTTATACGAGTCACAGGAAAGGACTGTTTAGGAGCTTTTTCCTTAACCCCTTACAAACCATCCAAAGTGAAACAGAGACAGTCCTTAATATTCAAATTTTCTTTATATATTATATCATATATCCATATGTTACATTGCCCACAACTCTCCAGGCCTTAACAAATGTAGAACAACAATACAAGTAAAACTTGTGATACGTTTCTTGGAACTTCATAAAAGTCTCTCCATGTCAGAATAGAAAATTTCTTTCTTACTGGTATCCAAAGTATGTAAATGTAGCAGACCAAGTTTGCATCGATGGGCGTCAGGTAGTTCCCGTGGCGGAAATTTTCTATTCTGACATGGAGAGACTTTTATGAAGTTCCAAGAAACATATCACAGGTTTTACTTGTAGTGTCGTTGACAGCAACCAATCGCAGTTGACTTCACCGCACGTTCACATGCAGCCGCCAATTAAACTGCATGCGTTTTACCACAAATTGCTGTGGTTTTGCGATGCGATGTTTCACCTGTAAAAGCTGCAGGCCACTAACCATATTGCAAAACCTTGGCTACTCGTGCAAAAATACATGAACACTATTTCTGAATTGGATTCAGCCTTAAGGGGTATTTCCCACTAAACCGCTTAGCACTGTTTCTGTATATCTTTTTGATCTCTCATGCATGACCAGTACTTGGTCAGGGACCAAAGACTCTTAGGGCCACATGTATGAAACAGTTTTGGTCTAAAACTCACTTTTTTGCCCATAGGTTTCTGAGGATAAACGTGAGTTTTAGACCAAAACGGTTTTATACATGTGGCCCTTAATCGTCAGAAAAGTGGGATTTCTGGGGTCAGACAACAATCCATCACACTTTTCTAGCATATCTAATTGAAATGCTATAATGTACAACAAATAAAATTATTTTTAAGGGGATCATCAACGCTCTACATTTTACAAGAATTCTTCACCAACAAACAAAATAAAAGAAAAAAAAAGACTGTTTATTTTCCTGCACGGTTGATAGTCTTTCTGGTGTATTTGCATATGTTCCTTTTTATTGGTGTATTTTTTTTTCCTAGATGTCCCAATTCTCAGCGATCTCTAGCTTTCAAATACTGACGCTACTGTGAATCTTGTGTTCTTGTCTTTATTCTGCTATGCTTTGTAGTCATTCACCAGGGTAAAACGATAAACTGTCATTTAAATGGGACGATGTTCCTTAAAGGTCAGTTTTGTAGCAAGATGTGCTGCTGTTGAGCATTTTTATTGTATATTTAGAATTTTTCATGAGTGGTAATTTGGCTTGAATTCAAAGGGAAAAAAACAGCTCTGCTGGCCAAGTTTACTACATTTGGCACATAGATTAGTTTTACATAAGTACAGTAGTGTGATTAATTTGTAGTGATTTAAGTGCAGGCTTGCACATGGTTCACCGCAGGGTTGTCAAGGTTAGCTGACCTAAACAGAAGATTCTTTTATGTAATTAAGATCCAAAAAACATTTGTGTAATAAAAAATTTTTAAAGTCTTTGTAGTATTGCCATACTTTTTCAACTTTATAGCTCCTCTTTGAATTTTAAAAGGTTTTACTCAAATATAGGCATTACATCTCCAGCAGAACACACAGACACATATACAGGGTTAAAGGGGTATTTCTACCACATTGATTAGCTTAATACAGGGGTGGGCAATTAATTTTCCCATGGGGCCGCATGAGAAAGTGCGATGGTTTTGGGGGGCCGGACTAATAAAAACATAGGATGAATGGGGAAAAATTCGTTTTTGGGGGATTATCTTTGTGGAAACTTACTGGGGGATGTATCTATATACTGGCATATACACTCACCGGCCACTTTATTAGGTACACCATGCTAGTAACGGGTTGGACCCCCTTTTGCCTTCAGAACTGCCTCAATTCTTCGTGGCATAGATTCCACAATGTGTTGCAACGATGCTCAATTGGTACCAAGGGGCCCAAAGAGTGCCAAGAAAATATTCCCCACACCATGACACCACCACCACCAGCCTGAACCGTTGATACAAGGCAGGATGGATCTATGCTTTCATGTTGGTTGACGCCAAATTTAAACCCTACCATCCGAATGTCGCAGCAGAAAATCGAGACTCGTCAAACCAGGCAACGTTTTTCCAATCTTCTACTGCCCCAATTTCGATGAGCTTGGGCAAATTGGACCCCTCAGTTTCCTGTTCTTAGCTGAAAGGAGTGGCACCCGGGGTTGGTCTTCTGCTGCGTAGCCCATCTGCCTCAAAGTTCGCCGTACTTTTGCGTTCAGAGATGCTCTTCTGCCTACCTTGGTTGTAACGGGTGGCTATTTGAGTCACTGTTTTCCTTTCTATTCAGCTCGAACCAGTCTGCCCATTCTCCTTTGACCTCTGGCATCAACAAGGCATTTCCGCCCACAGGACTGCCGCTCACTGGATGTTTTTTCTTTTTCGGACCATTCTCTTTTAAACCCTAGAGATGGTTGTGCTGAAAATCCCAGGAGATCAGCATGTTTCTGAAATACTCAGACCAGCCCTTCTGGCCCCAAACAACCATTGCCACGTTCAAAGCACTCAAATCACCTTTCTTCCCCATACTTATGCTCTGTTTGAACTGCAGGAGATTGTCTTGACCAGGGTTCTACATGCCTAAATGCACTGAGTTGCCGCCATGTGATTGGCTGATTAGAAATTAAGTATTAACGAGCAGTTGGACAGGTGTCCCAAAATAAAGTGGCCGGTGGGGTGTGGGGTGTGTATATATTTTAATATATATTATAATATATATAATATATATATATATGCCGCAGCCCTGCCAGGGGCACCCAGGTTTGCATCGTTTTTTTCAGAAATGTTTTTTGTGCAGAACCATACGTTATATTGGTTTGTATGTTGATTTTAACCAAATATGGGGAGGAAGGGGGTGCCCCCCATTTTGGGTTTCTGCACCCGCTCACTCTCACAGGCTGTCAAAAGAAGTGCAGCTTGCAAGTCTGGTGTGTTTTCTTATTTTTTTTTCTCTCGTATAATGGAGGTCGGTTGACCCAGGGGAAAAGGCCTAGAAATTGGCTCTATTGAGAGGTAAGGATAGTTGTAGGACTGCCCGATTTTGAGATCACGTTGAAAGTCGTGGGCAGCTTAAACATCTTTTGATCAAAATATGTGAACCGAGAGTCTCAAAGTTTTTTCATGTACAATTATGAAGTGGAACGAAATGTATTAGATATTTTAAACTTTTGTAAAAAAATAAAAAACTGAAAAGTGGGGCGTGCAATATTATTTGGCCCCTTTACCTTCAGTGCAGAAAACTCACTCCAGAAGTTCAGTGAGGATCTCTGAATCGTCCAATGTTGTCCTAAATGACTGATGATAAATATAATCCACCTGTGTGTAATCAAGTCTCTGTATAAATGCACCTGTTGTGTAATAGTCTCAGGGTTCTGTTTAAAGCACAGAGAGCATCATGAAGACCAAGGGAAAAACACCCAGGCAGGTCGTGATACTGTTGTGGAGAAGTTTAAAGCCCGGATTTGGATACAAAAAGATTTCCCAAACGTTAAACATCCCAAGGAGCGCTGTGCAAGCGATCATATTGAAATGGAAGGAGTATGAGACCACTGCAAATCTACCAAGACCCGGCCGTCCCTCTAAACTTTCATCATCTGGTCAGTGACGCAAAAGCACGAATGCAATATCTATGAAGTGCAATTTCATAAAGTGTGACTTCAGAATTAATACCAGAATGTAGCATTATGAATGAATGGAATCTCTAACAAAAACTATCGCTCACCTGACCTCTCTTCTTCTGTCAATTACAGGTATGTTTCTCCCTGTGAACCACTTCTCCCATCCCCCAGTTGCTGTCTGAATGTTTGTGGGACTGCAACACCCAAGCGAATCTCCATTTGTATTGTGTAACCCCCCGCCCCTCCCCCCTGCTCTCCTGTTTAACTGTAATGGTATGAATTTGTGCTATAATAACTTTGTCTGCATCTCCCCTTTTACAAGAGGCCCTATCCCCAAAGTTTTTCCCCCCACTTGCAGTCACCTTCTGCTCAGTAAATCCTCCACTCCTCTTTTTACACCTGATTTTGTGATTTAAGCTAGTTTACTATAAAAGTGCACATAGAGGTTCAGTTTTTGCCCCGGGCCCAGGAAAAGCAAAAGCACTGATGCAAAAATCCATAAAATGTAATTCCCAAAAATTATGATTTCAAATTAATCCCAAAAAATTTCAACCGGGAAAATTGCCAAAAAGGGGTAAACACAAGTTAGTCTCTTTAATAACCATCCCCACCCCCCAAAATGCCACCTCAAATCCCACTATCACACTACCCCCCCTATTCCTCAAACCCCTTGTCACCCTCACACCCACCCCAAAACGGGGAAATTAATTTTCCATACCCTCCCTGTCTATCCTCCCCCTTTCACACCTGACCTCTACCCCCCCCACCTTTTTTCACAGCATTAAAACCTTTTTCAAAAAACCCACAAAACCCCCCTTTTCCCTCTACCCCACCCCAAAACAACTCACACTCCCCTCTTCTTCTTGCTCCCGGGACACATATTTCCCAACCCCCGGGCCCCACCTCAGCAAAAATCCCCATTTTTATTTCACCTGCCTTTTACAGACCAAAAAAGCAAAAACCCCCTTTAACCCCTTAAACCTAAACCCCCATTCCCCTCACGCCCCCCGCTATACCCTACCCCCAAATTTTCTGGGGGCTCTAGGGGAATGAAAACTTTCTTTTGCAACAACTTCCCTTCATCCATGCCCTTTTCATCTCCCCAAACCCTTTTCCCTTTCCCTTGGGACTAACAGAAACCGGGCTGGCCCCTTTTCGACATTTTCCCCCCTGCTGCACCCCTCTTACGGCGGGTTTTCAGTTTACCCCACCCCCCCGGGGGCCCCCTGGAAGTAAACAGGGCGGGGGTTTGTGGGCCCTTTTTCTCTCAATACCTGTTTCCCTTTGCCCCCAAATTGCACCACTCCCTTTTCCCCCTCACCCCCCCCCCCAGGTGCACTCCGCGGGCATCTACTCCCCCCCCAAACCCCTCCAAGTGGCTGTTTTTTACCGTCCCCCAAGGCCCTGCCACCCCTTCCTTGCCCAACTTCGCTTCCGGGCTCCTTCACTTTTTTTCCCACTAAACATCCCCCACTAAAAATAAAGGACCACTCTAAAGATGGACACACACGGGGCCCCTCATTTTCACCCGCCTCTGTCCTCTATCTAACACCTAAAACCCCTCCTTTCCCCCATCTCTGACCAAAACCCCTCTCACCTTCTCCACCATTTCCCCCTAACCCCCCCCTTCCCCCCCCTGGCCCCCAAACCCTACTCCCCCCCCCCCCTGAAAACCTGAAAAAACCTTAACCCCACACTCTCTCTGAACCCTCTTTCTCCCCCTCTTTTACCATCCTTCTCAATTTACTGCCCCAGACGGCCACCACTTTCTACAACAACACACCCCCATTCACTCTTGACGCGTCGCCCCTCCCCGCACCCCAACAGAAAAACCAAAAAATCAACAGAAAACCCTGGTACACAGAATCCACCAAAAAAACTGAGGCGAGTTTTTCCAGAATTCCCGGGAACGCCCCCGGGAAAGAAAACCGGCCCCCACTGGGGAACCTCGCCACACACAATCCCTACATCCCTTTAACCCAAACGCTCACCACCCGCCAAAGATTATTTTCACCACTCTCATCCCCCTCCCTGCCCTTACAACCCCAACAATTTTTTTTTTTTTATATCAAAATTTTTTTAAAGGTTTTTCCCTTTTAAAAACCCAATACAAAAACCAAAAACCACAAAAAAACCCCCAAGAGCTAAATAAAAAATAAATAGTTTGGGGTAATACAATAATTGAAAAGCAGATATAATAATCTTATAAAACAGATTAAAAATTTAAAAACCCATAATGTAACATAGTTTTAAAACATAACATAAAACTGTCCCCAAAATAGAGAATAGGTATAAAACCCAAATTAAAGAAGTTTTTGAAATTTTGGCCCAAAGTTTTCAATGAACCTTGTAAAAATATCAAAAAATTTAACCCAAAAACAGCCCTGAAGGGGAGTGGGGCATTTTTCTAATCACCGGGAGGCCCCCCCCCCCCCCCCCCCCAAACTTTTAACATCTTCAACACCCCCCCTTTCCCCCGTCCAACCCCCCCCCCCTCCCCCATCTCTCCTTGGGCAGCAGATGACTTCGCCCCCTTCACCCTTTCCCAAATAAGATCAAAACTCATCAACAAAGCTTCACCCTGCAGTCCCCTCCCCCCTTCTTTTTTATTTTCCCCAGGCCCCGGCATCCCACCTCTACACCTGCTCATCCTATTCCTCCCCCAACTTCCTTCTCTACTGTCACCCATGACAAGCTCTCCAATCTAGGGCCCAAAACCAACCCCACTACCTTTAAAAACTTTACCCACTCCATCTCGCCTCATCCCTGACCTTACACTGTCAATTTAACCCACCCTCGCCCATCCTCTTCAACCTATCATTAACCTCTTTCATCTTCCCCCACCTTTAAACATGCCCATCACCCCATCCCCTTTAAAAAACCCCTCTCTTGAAAACCCCTCTTGTCTGTCCAAAATATCGCCCCATCTCACTGCTTCCATTTCCCCAAACCCCCCTCAAACAGCATTCTATCTTCAAAATTTCCCCCCCCCATCTCTCCACCAAACCCCCTACTCCTTACCCCTGCAATCGGGGTTCCGACCCCACCACACTACAGAAACCCCCTAAAAACCCAAAATCACCAATGACCTAGTAACCCGCCAAAAACCCCCCTCATCACTATGTGCTTCTCCCCCCCTAAACCCGTCCTCCACCTTTGACACTTTTCGACCACGCACTACCCCCACACAACCACTCCCTCCCTCGGCATCACAAATTGGGCCCCTTTTTCCCGGATATCCCCCGTACCTCACTGATCGGGACATTCAGCGTCTCCCCCATGCACCACCTCCTCCTCTCACCCGCTGTCGTTAGTGTCCCCCCCGGAAACAGTCCGGGCCCACTACTCCCTTTTTTAACTACACCTTGGGCTGGGTCAACTAATAGCATCGCATGGCTTTCAATACCATCCCGTAAAAGGGTGATGAAAACCCAAAACCCACAAACTCCGGGCCCCCAAATTACCTCTCTAATTTCCCTTCTCCCGGGTCCCTGGGCTGTCTTTCTCCATTTTCCTCCTTTTCCCCCACAACTCCTGAATAAACTTGGAGAAAACCCGAATTCATCATCGTCCCACCTATCCCTTTCCCCCTTAACTCTCCGTCACTTGCCCAAAAACTACAAATCTCAACCCCTCCACAATTTCCCCTGCCTTGGGATAAAACCCCTTTACTCCCCAAACTGTCCCCTCAAACCGGGACATCCAAAAACCCCCCCACCTCTGCCTGCCGGCCTCCACCTAAAAAAAATCCCCCCCGTATCCGCTCATTCCTTAACTTCGAAAGCACAAAAATTTCTGGGCCATTTCCCTCGTCTTTTCCCCGACTAACCCATTGTAACATCCTTCTCTGTGGCCCTTTTTCCCCCCTAAACCCCCCTCGCCCCCCTCCCAATCCTCCCTTCCCTCCGCCCCCCGCCCCCCCAATTTACCTCTGGGCCTCACAACTCCTTTTTGGCCTCTTTCCCCCCCTGCCCAATTCCCTTCCCCTTTTCTTCCCATTGCCCAAGAAAACCAGTTCAAGTTTTGTAACCTTTTACCTACAAGGCTCTTTATAAACCCCTCCCTTTCCCTACATAATTTCCTTAATCTCCAGTTTTCTCCCCCCACCCCAATCTCCCGCTCCTCACCCGGACCTTTTTTTTTTCGTCCTCCCCTGTCAACTCCTCACATAACCGTCTCCAAGCCTTCTCCCCGTGCTTCCCCCATAAAACCGGAACTCACTTTTCCCCCCAACACATCCCAAATCTCCCCCCAAATCTCACCACCTCAAAAGCAACCGGAAAAAACATCTCTTAGGATTGCCTATAACCAAAAATAAACCCTTTCTGTCACTACCCCTCCCCCCAAAAAATGTCTGCCCCTCACCTTTTGTCTCTTCCCCACCTTCCTTGCAGATTTGTAAACCCTCAAAGGGCAAGGACCTCTCTCCTTCTGTACCAGTTTCCCTTTTTTATTAATTTGGGCACCTTTTTATTTTTTTGAACCCATGAAAATGTAGAAACCCAGATCTCCCGCTGAGGTGGGGGATTCCCTTTTCCCTAAAGGGCAAACAACAGTTGTAAAACCCCCACCCAAAACGGGGCCCTTTTTTGGAAAAAGGGGGCAAGAAGAAAGCCATTTCTTAAAAAATATCCATTAAAAAGTCTCGGTTTTAAAATTTGCCACAAGCCACCGGGGAACACCAAAATTGGAAAAAGGGTGCTCTGGCCAGAGAAACCAAAACCCAAAATTTTTTTTTGACACAAGCAAAACAAATTTTTTGGGGCGAAAAGCAACACAGCTCATCGACCTGAACACCCATCCCCCACGTCAAACGGGTGGTGTCAGCATCATGGTTTGGCCTGCTTTTCTTCACAGGACGGGAAGAGGTTAAAATTGAGAAAAGAGGGTTGGACCAAATACAGGACCAATCTAAAAAAACCGTTGGAGTCGCAAAAGGCCTAACGGGGGACGAGTTTTTATTTTCCAACAAAAAAGATCCAAACTAAAGCAAAATCAACAATGGGGAAAGGTTTTCCCAAAACCAGTGTTAGAAGGGCCCAATTAAAGTCCAATCCGAATCCAAACGAGAATCTGTGGAAAGAGCTGAAAAGCTGTTCACCCAAACCTCCCATCCAACCTTACTGAGCCCACTTTTCCAAGGGAAAAATGGGCAAGAATTTTATCTCTCATTTCAAAACTGATAACATGTCCCAAGGATTTTTGCAGCTTTAATTGCAGCAAAAGCTGGGCTACAAAAATTAACTTAAGGGGGCCAAATAATTTTTACCCCCACATTTGGGTTTTTTGTTTTTTTTTTTTTTTACAAAAGTTTAAAATATCCAATAAATTTTGTTCCACTTCACAATTGTCCCACTTGTTGATTCTTCACAAAAAAAAAAAATTTTTTATCTTTTGTTTAAGCCTAAAAGTGGGAAAAGGGTTTAAAAGTTCAAGGGGGGGAAAACTTTCAAAAGGCCTGAACACAGAACTTGGCTTTTCCCCCCCTCTATCGCACCTGTTTTAAAAAGAAGTTAGCATTAACCACCTGAAGTTCCCCTTTTTAAAAAAACATTTTGGGCCCACTATAATTTTTTTTTGTTTTTGTATTCAAATAGTAAAATTCCTTTGCACTCCTGAAGAACCGTGGCCATCCGCTTTCCAGCTGACGGGATAAGTTTGAACTACATCGGTGGGGATTTAACTTTTTTTTTACCCACTAATTGAAATTTTGTTTTTGGGAAAAATTGAAAGGAAAAAAAAAAAAAAGGTTGAAAAGTTCAAGGAGGCCGAATACTTTCGCAAGGCACTGTATACACCAACAAAGCAAAACGGTAAGAATGTTTTGAACTCTTGACTTTCATGCTCCATATCTCACCATCCACTACAGCTTTGAACGTGAGACTACCATCTTTTTATAGACAATCATCTTGGCTATCTCATAAATAAATTTAACTTGCAACTGATCATATGCTTAGTTATGCAGATTCTTGTCATGCAACTGCATTGTTACTGTTTTGTCTTAATGTTGGTCCGTACTGCTTAACTCACTTCGGTACGAATACAGCGGTTTTTTTAACTCTACCCACAAGTGTTTGAGTGAGTTGAGGTTTGGGGCTGTGGAGACCAATCCAGCAACACTACTTCATTGTCCCATTTCGTCGCCTATCTCAACATATACTTCAGATCATTGTCCTACTGGAACACTACATGGTTCTTTTCATACCTATAGTGCTCAAGTGTACAAAGTAACTTATCTTGTGGGATACACATGTATTGCTCAGAAATGCAATCACCATCGACCTTGGTCAGGTATCCAACACCTTCGGCTGTGAAACACCACCATCTCATCAGGCTTCCTCCACTGGACCTGAAAGTTCCTTCAATTTCTCAAAACGTTGGCCCCCTTTTCCTTTGATTCTTCCTGGCCCAGTCTATTGAGTCCAGTCTATTGACTTGCACCTTATTGCTCCAAATCATCCATTTCTAAACTTCTAGCATCCACTTTTCGTACTTTTTTGCAAACTCGAGCCAACGCATCTTATGATGATGTTGAAGTCAAAGCTTTTTCACCTTTTTTCGGCCATCATTCCAGAGCTGTGTACTGTATGTTTCATGGTGCTTGGACATCTATGATCTCACTCTTATGAAGCATACAAGCCACCTCCACTGCCGCGTCTGTCGCGTTAGAACTGATAGACCTTGTGATGACCTGAATTGTTGACTCCGATATTTTGCCTGGATGTCCAGCTCTTGGCTTTTGAATGGATGGATGGACTTCATTTTGTATTCTTCCATCTGTCATGGCCTCACATGATGCAGTTTGACAATTTTGTTTACAAAGAGACGACCATCGATGAGCTGGATGATGTGGTTTCTATTTTCTTGGGAAATCTTCTTCATACATTGTCTTCAATTTGAACCAGGACCTTTTGCTTGGGAATCAACGTAATAACACACTGAGCTTTTAGGGAATGCAAGAAATGTTTGTATTTTGTTAGTATAACGAATAATAAAGAAGATTGTTCCATCACCAGAGCAAAACCTAACAATGCAGCTACATGGATAGAATCTACATAACTAAGCACTATGCTGAAGCTCAAATTTTACGTATGTAATAGCCACGATGATTGTCTATAAAATAATGGTAGTCTCATGTTCAAAGCTGTAGTGGATGTTGAGATGTGGAGCCTGAAAGTTCAAAACATTGTTACCTATTTGTCAGTGTATATCTACAGGGGGCTGTAAACCTACTTATTTACAGTGGTTAACATACCTACAGGCACCTGTACACCTACAGGAGATTGTATACCTACCTTTAGGGGACATATATACCTACCTATCTACAGAGGGCTGTATACCTACCTACCTACAGTGGGCCTATATACCTATTTACCTACAGTGGGCCTATATACCTGCTGGGGATCTATATACCTACTTATTTAATGGTGGGCAACATTAATAGCTACTTACTGAGGGTGCCCATACCAGAGGTAGGAATTGATAGGGAAGTGCTGGAAAAGTGAGAAATCTACGATGTTGGTGTGGTAAATTTTGTAGAGATGAGTTGTGGTCGGGAGCAGTCATCATCGCGGTCTGAGTCGGATGAAGAAGAAAAGGTAAAAGAACAACTCATCAGAAAAGAGAAAGCTCATCAAATAACATGTCTCCTGTGAGTCCCTGGATGTCAAGGGTTATTTTGCTTCTGATTTGTACTGGTGCCGTATTCACGGTCATGTGATGGTGACCTTAGCTGGTGTCTGATCACTCTATGGTCTCTATATGGTGGTATTGTAGGTTATATTGATGCTTGTATAGTTGCAGTATACACTTGTCCCTGATTGTAAAAGTAAGTGTACCCCTTTTCCTGACCCTTATTTTAGAGAGTAATGCAAACACAACACCACATTAGCAGCACTCTATAAACTCCAAAAAACTGTCAAAGTGAAAATATGAATTTTTTTCAAATGCATTCCCCTACTTTTTATGGCGAAACATGAAAATTTGAGGTTCTTAGCGTACATTTTTATTAAAACTATAAGTGCATATCCACCAGCAACAAGGTGACCTCAATTGAGATGGGGACCTAGTTTGACATTTTACCTCACATGTTGTCCGATTACCACTAGAATTTTCAGGAACAAGAATTCCCAGCTACATCTGTCAGAGATAAAATGGGTAAAAACCATTCTTGTGGATGGGCAGAGTGCATGACCAAACTGGAGGCTGCCACACCCCCATGCAAACAATCCAAAAAACAAAAATTGATCAGCACATACAAAACAATTTTAAAGAAATTCTTGTAGATGTAGCCCTGAGTGGCAAAAGTATTAGTCACTGTTACTGACTAAACCAGTATACCAGGACCAGTACTACCAATAATACCACTATTCAAAGGTCAATGTCTATACAACATAACGGCTGAATATTACCACCATACTGTTCCTAAATATAAACCAGTCCACTGAGACCAATATTCCCCCCCATATAGTGAACACATAGTGGTAGATATGAGTTGTACAAAGGCTCTACAGATGTATAATTGATCACAGTACAGTTACATCCAGTGACTCACAGGAGATATCATCTCTGATGAGTCATTTGCTTTCTCTTTCTTTTCCTCCATCTGGACCAGACCGTCATGATGACTTTTTCACTTACGATTAGACTGTGAAGAATTTGCTACATAATATCTTTGACTTCTCAGGTTTCCCGCACCTCCCTACCTATTTCCTATGTCTATACAGACTGTCCACCTAGAGTGCCCTAAATGGTAATAATGATCTGCTTGGTGCCCCATACAATAACAATACCTTTACACAGCAAATGTACACCCAGACAGTTTATAGGGTACTCTTTTCCTCCCCCCTATTAGTCTTCTTTTGTGCATCCATATAGTAGGTAGACCTCTTACATCCTGGCAGACCCCCTTTTAGGTAGATTGACCCCAAGTAAACAGCCCCCTCCCCCAATTAGTAAGGCAGACTCTTCCTATTATGTAGGCAACCCCCCAATCCAGGAAAAAGGTAGGCAAGCCTCACATAAGGGTAACATATAGCCTCTTTAAGCTAGTGATAAGGGCCATAAGTAATTAGGGCTCTAAGTGGGTAGTTCGCAAGGCCACCATATGTAGTGGAAAAGTATGCCCGTAGCTGCTAAGGTGAGAGTAATGGCCTCGAGTTAGGTGCCTCCATGTTTAATTGTGCCCACTTTGATTGTAATAAAATAAAGAAAAATCACCTCTCCCCATTCCCCCAATGAGCAACAGGCCCATATGAAAGAGGTCTGATGCAGGTGGTTTGATACACTGTACCTCATTTACGCCCACCTGCTTCAGGATGCTCCCCTTTCCTGTTTTGTAGGCCACAGGCCTAATATAGCCTACAGGGCTAATCAGCTGAGGCCCAGCACAGACAGCATGATGCTGTGATGTCATCACGCCATCTACGCTACACTTCCTCCCTGAAATCTTGCAGGCAGCAGGCCTAGAGCAGCCTGCAGCCCACATGATTAGTTGGTGGGGCAGGGAGCAGATCGCTAACTGCTCCACTATATAGTTTTTAACTGTTTATACATCTTGAGGATGTGCAAACAGATGGGGTTTGTCTATACAGGAAGGCTTTCCAGTTTGTTTGTTTTTTGTTTTTTTACACGGATTCAGTTTTTTGAAACTGTCAAAAACCAACTGTAAAAGCATCCCCATAGACTTCAATTGAAAATCTGAGCTGTAGTCCACAAGGCTCAGATTTTCAATAGGTTGGATTTCTAACCGCCGATTTTTCCAAAAACTTGGAACATGTTCATTCTTTCCATCGTATTTTAGGTAAAAAAAACAAAAAAACTTGTCACAAACATTTCTATGTCGGATTCGCATCCAAACCCCATAGAAATGGATGAAACTTGTTTTCCAACTGTAAGTCCGGTGGAAAAAAATGACCTAAAATCCACATTGAAACCCCGTCAAAATACTCGTCAGACAAAGTGGTTTGGCAGGTATGTAACGTACATAAAAATGAGTTTTCTGCCTACCATAAACTGAAGTGAATGGATACATTTCTGACAATGACACTATTAAAAGGGTAAGGTATACTGAGCAGCAAATAAACAGTATAAAAAGCAGATTAAAAAATGTGCAAGTGTAAGATCTGAGTAACTTTGATAAGGGATAAATTGTGATATTAGACGATTTGGTCAAAGCATTTTCAAAATGACAGGTCCTGAGTGTATCTAGTAGTGGTAAATAAAGCCACAGCACTCCTTGATGGCTGTGCAATTAGGAAATGAATTCATTCAGACACTTATAATCTTGGTACACAATACGACTCCCCAAGAGAATGATACAGATGTAGCATTTAGATATAAGCATTCCCACGGTTTGGGCAATTGAGCAGAATGTTTCAATTGAGAATGGCCTTCATCAGGTCTGACCGATAGATGTGGGCTGCACGGAATGTGAAAGGCAGTACGGGCGCCATGTGCACACTTCTGCATTAGGCTGTGGAACCATAATGAGGAAGGGTGGATACAACATCCATACACATATTCCTATCATGAGTGTGATACCTATATTTCTGCTATGCAGTGGTTGGAAGTTACTAAAATCAGTAAAAGGAGTAAGAACTGGTGGATGCACAACAAGGTTATGGACCTCCAAAGATCATTGGGGCAGAGAGAGAGAGTACCTGTCTGATCCAGTCTCACTAAAGAACTACTGTAGCACTAATTGCGGAAAAGGTTACCGTCCTCTATTATCGGTGTTGGAACACAGAGCGCATTGCAGCTTGCTGTGTATGGGGCTGTGTGTCACAGATTGGTTGGCAACAGCCTCCGAGCTAGACCATGGAGTTATTGAAGAAGGTAGGTTTGATGAATCACTTTTTCTTTTACATCAGATGGACCGCCAGGTGCATGTGTTTTGCTTACCTGTGAGGGAGCGGGCACAATGCTGAAAAACCTTGGGCCCTGACATTCATGTGGATTTACTATTTTACTAGATTTACTATTAGCATGGAAATTTGTTGAAGCCAAAGCGAAAGTCATTTTTTTTTTGTTTTCAATCAGGGTCCGAGCGTTGCGTGTTCACTTGCTGTACCTAACCAGCCAGTTAGGTTGCTCCTGACCAGAATCATTATAGTGTTTCTATAGCAGTGATTAGCATACCACCTCTGTATTCCCAGCTCTCCTAATTACGGTGACATGACTGCAGGAGATTTAATAAAAAAGTGCAGAGGACTACAGAGCTCAAACGGGGTGAAAGCCAGTATTATTAATGCTTTGTTGGAGATAACAAACTCTGTTTACAAGCTGCTGTCTGTCCTGGTGGCCTCACTCCCTGCTCTCTGTCTAATCCGGAAGGGAGAGCAGGACTGTAACTATAGAAACCTGACTGCACTCAGAGCAAATTAAATCTCCTGACCAAGTTAGCACCAAAAGAGGAATATATTTTCATAAAGTCTTGATTTAATGTTCCCTACATGTTGAAAGCTAATCTTTGTAGTGAGAAATCCCCTTTAATATTATGACGTATTGGTGTATATACACAGCAGGAAATGTTATGTGAGTGTTAACACCTCATTCCTAGTGTAATAGCCAGGTGATGTTCATTTTGGCACTCTCGTACACTTCCCACACCACCTGACACTAATTCAGAAATAATAATCTGATTGACTTGCTATCCCTGTAACCAGCAGCTGATTCTAGTTTCAGAATGAGAAAGATCTTCTGTAAAATGAGTGGAGAGTTAGGGTATGTTCACACGGCTTATTTTGGGGTGCATTTCGCGGTGTACTGCGCTTAATACGCGGGGAAATGCGCCCCATAATTACGCTAATCTATAGCTCTCATAGAGAACTATGGATTACGCCTCCTCTCCCCACGTGTACAATACGATTGTATTGTATGCGTGGGGAGATAATTGACATGTCATTTGCGGCGAATACGCGCCGCGAGTAATGCATGTCTATGGGGTCGGCGGGAGAACGCGCTGATCAGCGCGACTCCCAAAACACCCCGCGTAATTGCGGCGCGCACTGTACGTGCCGCAATTACGCCGTGTGAACATAGCCTTAGAAGAATGTATTGCCAACTAATTGACACAACCAGGGTCAAAAAGTTTTATCCTTGAGATAAGAAGTGATGCTATAAATACTTGGGGGTGGGTCTAATTAAAAAAAAAAAAATCATGAAACTAATTACTGTCTATCTTGGTGCTACAGGAATATTGAAATAAAGATAGACTTCGCCATCTTGGGAGATGTAAAGCAGAAACATGATGTAAAGCAATAAATAAACCTAACCATCCCATTCCTTGATCTCTGCAACAGATCCCACCATTTCCCTGTAAACAAAAAGAAAATGAAGACTCAACATTCTGCTTTCATTGGCCAGCAGTTGGCAGTAAAGACACTGCTGAAGTCTAGATGCCTGCTTTCTGCTGATGTAAATAAATCCACACAAATTCCATGGTTTATACAGTCTCTTATGTAGACCTTTAAATCTAGGTGAAATGTAACAAGATAATTGTATTATTTACCGCTTTCTTTTAAAATATTTATTCTTTTATTTATGGTCTTTCATTATATAAGTCCATTGCAGCACCCTTTATAATACTCTTCATCTATAAAGACAAGATACTATGGGAGAGGGACCTGGGAAAATGGAACCTTGTTTTTCTTATGTACCCAGTATTCACTGGGAGAAACATAGGTAAAAAGGGATATAGGTCCCGCCTCTATAAGGCTGACATTAAGAAAAAAAAAAAGTAAGCTTCTGCTATGTAGGCTATACCTGCCTACATACACTGAGCTAACCTTAGTGTTAATAGGAGGCAGACGTCAATCAGGTTCTCTAGATCTGTTTCTCCCAGTTTTAGATTTATTTATTTTGCCCCCTCTTTTAGGGTGGAGAAAAAGAGAGGGACGGCCCTAAGGCCTCGTTCACACGGCTTATTTGTCCGCGGATTGGCGCCGTACTCCGCGCCGGATTTGCGCTGCAGTACGGCGCCAATCCGTCTGAGTAATTACGGTAATCCACTGCTCTCATAGAGAACAGTAGATACCGTCGCTCCTCCCCGCTCGGCGAATCCACCGCGGGGGGAGAAAGTGACATGCAGGCCGTGTTCACACGGCTTATTCCCGATGGATTTGTGAGCCGGATTGCGCTCACAAATCCGGCGTGAATAAGGGGCGGGGCCGGAGCACGGCGGGGGTGCCGCTCCCCGGCCCCATAGACAATGCATTGTTTACGGCGCGAACGCTCCGTAAATAATGTGCATGTCACCCTCTCCCCCCGCGGCGGATTCGCCGAGCAGGGAGGAGCGACGGAATCCACTGTTCTCTATGAGAGCAGTGGATTACCGTAATTACTCCGACGGATTGGCGCCGTACTGCAGCGCAAATCCGGCGCGGAGTATGGCGCCAATCCGTGGAGAAATAAGCCGTGTGGACGAGGCCGCACAGTATTTACGGCGCGTACGCGCCGGAGATAATGACAGTCTATGGGGCCGGGGAGCGGCGCCCCCGTCGCTCTCTGGCCCCGCCCCCGTCCCGCCCCTTAGTCACGCCGGATTTGCGAGCGCAATCCGACTCACAAATCCGCTGTGAATAAGCCGTGTGAACACGGCCTTACTCTCTGCCTTCCCCACAACTAGATGAACAGCTGAAGAATTCACACTCTTTCCCTGCTTGCTGACATGGGAGCAGGCTAGTTCTGGCTACATTTCTTCTCAGATTCCCCATGGCCACTATTTACCAGAGTGTGACATGCTGCAATGAGACCAGAAGACCAAATCCACAAGGAAGTGTCAGGCTAAAAAGCTGGCAATAACTCCCCTCCCATCTCTGGGTGCCCTCTTCCCCTCTACTCTCCCTATATGTCCTTGGAACTGCCCAGCCTCCTCGTGCTTAACCCCCGAGGCCTGCCAGTCTTACTTCCCTTGGATTCTTCAGTGCTCCGTCTAGTCCCCTTAGGGGATCTTGCAGGGTTGTCATCCTTTTCTTTTCCTACCTCTTCCAGCAATCTCATTGTTCCTGCTGTCTTCCAGCGACCTGATGTACAGCCAGTGCCACTCCCAGTTGTCTGTTAGGGGCCGTTCACACGGCTTATTGCAGGGACGGATTGCAGCCGTATTGCACGCCGTACTGCGCTGCAATACGGCTGGAATCCGTCCCAGTAACTACAGTAATCCACAGTTCTCATAGAGAACCATGGATTCCGTCTCTCCTAGCCACTCAGCGAATACGCCGAGTGGGGAGAAAGTGACATGTCAATTATTTACAGCGTGTACGCACCGTGAATAATTAATGTCTATGGGGCCGGCGAGCTGCCGGCCCCCCGCCCCGCCCCCGCTGCACGGCAGCCGGCGTAATTGCGGGGCGAAATCCGTCCCACAATTACGTCGGCAATAAGCCATATGAACCACGCCTTAAAGGGGACTGTGGTCTCTACTGACATGTCTTAGTGAATACTAGTGTTCCACATGGAATAACAATTTTTTTTAGATCTCTGTCGTGTGGTTCCCCTTTTGGGTATTACCAATTGGGTGGGGAGGGGTTGTGTGCACAGTGTGACATTGTCCAATCAATACAGATAGTCACTGTGAGTAGGGACACACGCAATTGAAAACTGTAATGGTAACACCCAGCTGACTGATTCATTTATACATTTCTAGAAGGAATAGGAACAGAGTTCTAAGAGAAGATGCTCCAGAATTGTTATTTTACAGGAAGTATTTACTAAGAGACATGTCAGGAGCTGTCACAAAATCTGTCTTTCACCTCTCCCAAGACTATCAGCCTTATGCACTGGCTTTTAGGCCCCTTACTTCTGGCTTCTTTTCTTCCAGGCCCAGTAACCTTTCTTTCTGCAGCTCTGCTATCATGAAACCTTCAGGGTAGAAGAGCTTAAAGGGAATCTGTCGCCATTTTTTTTTTTTACGTATTAAAACAAGACACTGATCCATATTCTTTTCTTCTTCACCATTTTTATGTTCTGATTGTAGATTTCTCAATTTGGTCGTCTATATATGATTATGGGGATGGCAGTCTTGCCTGAACTGCTTTTAACAGCATTTAGAGAGATGCTTTACAGCAGCTTCATGCACATAGGAGCCTGTGAACTGAATCAGTCCAATTGACTTCTATAGGAGAGTTTTCTAGGCATGCTCTGTGACCTGGAAAGCCGTCAGTGTGCAGGAAGAAGGAGCATGGGAGCTGTGACTATCTCCTATTGTGACTGGTGGATCCCTTGTTATCTATACACATTGGTGTCACTTTTCAGTGTAACCCTGCTTTTACGGATAATGAGCAGAATACTGAAAATCTTCCTCTACAGAACAGGAAGTGTCAAACTATTATTAAGCCTAGTGGCCAAAGTGAAAAGTGCAGGACTTAAGAAGTTTAAAAAAAATAAAAATAAAAATATTAGTGATATGGAAAATTAAAAAAAAAATTCTTAAAAAAATGTGTTTTAACGTAAAAACATGAGTTAAACAATAAGTCATTTTTTTGATGACACATTCCGTTTAAAGACACTTTAGTGCGCCACCTTAATTGTCCTCCTCAAGGTCTGAGCAGCTCCCAGGCATGCTGTTCCTCTCCTCCTACTTCTATTGAGTTCCCTCCATTTAGATTTGAGCTCAAAAAATGAATTTAGACCACTCCTTAGCTTAGCTATAATGGACCGCTTACAGATCAAAACTGTTGATTTGGCAATCTAATAAGTGGAGGTCTTCTTCAGATGTCCCAATTATTATCAAAGCTTCAGCAACCAGTTTGAGGAGATCTTAAGTTGAAAATGTAAAAACCCAGACAAGCAATTTTAGAAACTCTCTACCTTGTGTTCACATAGATGTGTTCACCCTCTGTGAACCTGCTGATGTACTTTCTCCCTAAATCTACCATGTTCCATGCTGGCAAATGCAGTTAGCAAATCTACCAACAATTCAGACATGGGAGAATTAGAAGATCTCTTAACAAATTTTCCAGGTGCTCCTTTCAGTCTTCTAGCAACATTGTGGCCTTTCACAGGTTTTTGTGGTTAAAAATATGGAGCACTGATGCAGTCGAATAGATCTCTGGCTAGCCTATTTTTTAAGGGCACACATCGTTTGGCCCACATATAGCAGTGTGTACTGAGCGTGCCGCTATACACCAGGTGTATTAGAAGTACGCGCTAGCCAGTGTGTACTTCTAAAGCACTGTGTGCCGGCCCCCATTCACTTCTTCTTCCCGCCATATTCACCCGGGGAATATGCTTTAAAATCATAGCAATCAATGAGTATTTGTGGGGCGTACTTCGCAGTGCAATTATGTGCCAAAGTACGCCCCGCAAATATGCCGTGTGAATATACCCTAAAGGTACCCCTCTGTTCAGTACTTAATAGGATTATTTCTGAAGCACCCATATTGGTACCACACCAATATGTCCACTGTTTTCCACATCCTTACCAGGGTAATGACAGCTATCATGAGCCTACTACAGTTCAGTGGAGTTAAAAAATGAACCTACCATGTTCCTGCTTATCCATTACAAATATAAGTCTATGTACAATAAAATATCTAATCAACTCCAAAAATCCATACACAGAAATACAAAATAATAAATGTTTATTTAATACCCGTTTCTTAAATACATTCGTGAAAACCATAAAATGCAAATATGCACCTATAAAGAACATGATACCAGTAAGGCTGTATCTTAAAACTGCCCCAAAAACATAAAGGTAGATCACAAGGCAACTCCAGTCAAAAAAATAGATTATAGTATATGCATAGTGTAAGAAAGACAGCGTTCTGGGAACTAATTTTTAATTTGGTTTGTTACATAGTTTGGTTGAAAAAAGACTTATGGCTCCTTTCCCCCACTGATCATCCCCTCCCTTCTTATTGTACAGATTGGGAAAAGGAGCTACAGAAGACATTCACCCCTGACCAATGGAAAAGGTGTTTTTTTTTTTTACCCACAAAGCAGTCATCGCCAGTAAATCCCAGGAAACCTGTAACAAAATCCATTCCAGGTGGTACAGGGTGCCGGTTCTCTTACAAAAATGGTACCCCTCCGTCCCAGACATTTGCTGGCGATGTAATAGAGAGCCTGGTACCATAGTTCATATATGGTGGGGTTGCGAGGGACTTAGGAAGTTTTGGGATGTTGTCCTTCAGGTCATTAAAGATTGCTCAGGGGTTATGGTGCCAGACCTTCCAGAAGCAGTGCTTCTATTCATGTTCCGTTTTTCACACTCCACCTACAAAAAAATCTTTAACTAGGCACGTTCTTCAGGCAGCTACAACTGTCATTCACCGTGTCGGAATGGATTGAAGAGGTTTCCTTTCTCTACTGGATGAAGGAACTCATAGCGCGCTCCCCTGCGGAGGCTGTCTGGTTCCTTTGTATGTGGAGTCCATGGATCCTCTATCAAGACACTCATGCATTTATGGCCCTCTCGCGATAGGGGTTAAATGTTCGGGATGGACCTTTCCTTACGCTATATATCTTTCTCTTCGCTGCCCCTCCCTCTTCTGGGATCCGACTGACCTAAGGTTTTATTTCCTCCCTCCCCCTTTTTTTTTTCCTTTTCCTCCTTTTTATTTTCTTCTCATCTTTTTTTACTTTTTGTGTTTGCCTGGCAGTCACATTGTAAATTCACTCTATCATCTTCATATTGAAGAAAGTACAAATGCTCTTTAATCATTTTGTTTGTGTTTTTTCATAATGTTTCATTTTGTAGTCTGACTGCTTACTATGTTTACTTATATGTTTAAAATGTTCAATAAACATTAAATTTAAAAAAATAAAAAAAAAGACATGTCCATCAAGTTCAAGCAAGGGTTGGGAAAATATGGATGAAGGGAGGGGGATTTTTAATCTTAGTTTCCCTACTGATGAAGATTTTTAACCCATAAGGCAATAACCAATCTGTCCTAAATGAATACTTAATTTCTACTCTCAAAATTGCCATCAGACTGGATCTAGAATTGTATACGGCTACATAAGTATTAATATTTTTTTAGTTTTAGGTAGTTATCTAAAACTTTCTTGAAACGCTAAACTGTTCTTGCTGTGACCAGCTTCTCAGGCAGGCTATTTCACAGTTTCACAGTTCTCATGGTGAAGAAGGCTTTTCTCCTCTGTAGAGCCATCTTTTCTAGGGTGTTATGTATCATATCTGTTTAATGTTATTGTAAGCCTACATCAAATTGTGGACCTCTTAAAGAGCTAAGTTCAAATGAGTCATTTTGGCACTTAAATTAATACAAGCATGCTGATGAGGGAAGGTGTGAGAAGGAGTATTAGGAGATACTATCTGTCACTGGGACCACTTTGTACTAAGCACATGATCTACATAATGGAAAATAATTATACATACAAACATATCTTAATCATAATCCATGTTTTTCAGAACTCACCCATGAGATTATGACCAAGATACTTGGCCATTCCTCCTATATCAAGCACCAGGATTTTCATCTTTGGGTAATCACAGAACTGAATCATGGCTCAAATTATAAATTTGTCATATTCATGGGAATTTGATGGTCGTAATTTCTGGCTAGGAGACTCCTAAAAGGAATTATGACACAAGCTGGAATTATGGTTCCTTTAGTGTCCCCTGTATGTATATAGCCATTCCCCTCTGTGACCTAAGCAGGAGGAGGGACTGAGAGGGTTCAACAGTTTCTTTAAAACAATTTGGAGTGAAATAGACCAGTGCCAGTCTCAGGAGAAAAAAATCGTAAATTTGTAAGATTTTGGCCACAGTATTCTTGAAGCTGTGCTCCTCCGCAGGCCCATGCATTGATCCAGTTGGTAGAGGTTTGTTTTTTGTTATTTTATTCCTTTTTTATTTACTGTTGTGCATGTTTTTTATTTATGTTTCTAATGTTGTGATTTTGCTAACTAAGCATTGTGCTTTTATAGTAGAGCCTGAAACTTTAATAGTTTTGCCTTGTTTCCCTAACAAATGCCAAATATCTCCATAAAGCTTAAGTGACTGCTGGTGACTGTTACCTGTAGTGTTGAGTCCTTTCAGTCTCTTGAAAGGTGGTGACAGTTTGGGGGCTCACCATTTGGATTTTTTTGTTAGTGAGGGGCGAGTGTGAGATTGAGCTGTGGAGACGTTCACCCTGGTCACCCACATGTCATACAGTAAGCTATCACCTGCACCTCTCAGAATTATATTACTAGAGAGGCTATAGGTGGGGCCCACATTGGTAGGTAGAGAGGCTATAGGTGGGGTACACATTGGTAGGTAGGTAGAAAGGCTACGAGTGGGGTACACATTGGTAGGTAGGTAGGCTACAGGTGGGTCCACATTGGTAGGTAGGTAGAAAAGCTACAGGTGGGGTCCACATTGGTAGGTAGAGAGGCTACAGGTGGGGAACACATTGGAAGGTAGGTAGAAAGGCTACGAGAGGGGTACACATAGGTAGGTAGGTAGGCTACAGGTGGGTCCACATTGGTAGGTAGGTAGAAAAGCTTCAGGTGGGGTCCACATTGGTAGGTAGGTAGGTAGAGAGGCTACAGGTGGGGTCCACATTGGTAGGTAGGTAGGTAGAGAGGCTACAGGTGGCGCCCACATAGGTAGGTAGGCAGGCTAAAGGGGGCCCCCACATAGGTAGGCTGTACATATGCTATAGTGAGCCCACATAAGCTATAGGGGGCCCCACATAGGTAGGCTGTATGTATGCTATAGGGAGCCCACATAAGTAGGTTGTAGGTAGGCTGTAGGGGCCCCCATATAGTTAGGCTGTAGGTAAGCTATAGCCCCCCCCACACACACACACATAGGTAGGCTATAGGGGTTACCCACATAGGTAGGCTGTAGGTATGCTTAATTAGTAAATAAATAACTCGCCTGTCTCCATGATCCTCTGACGCTCCGACGCAACGAATGGCAGGTAGGCCAGCTCCTGAGCCTGTCGCAGGCGGCACACTGATTTGACGTCATCACACCACCTAAGTCAACACTGGGGGATGACGTCTAGTAGGCTTAAGTCCTTAGACTTACCAGGCAGATTAGTGGAGCAGAGTGCACATGGGTTTTAGAAGCAGACGGATGGTCACTGTACTTTTACCATCAAAGTTGTATTGGCAATTCAATTTTCACAGAAGTATCACAATTGGGGAAGGTGGGCTCTCCCAGAAAGACAATACAGCATGTCACACAGCTAGAAATGTCCGAAATTAATTGGAAGAGCATAACTAAGACCTCAAAGTACTACTCTGGCCCCTAATTCCCCAGGCTTGAGCCCAACAGAGAATATGTGGGTCTACCTCGATCATGTTCACTCTATGGATCCTCAACCATGCCCCCACCAGCAGCTGTGGGATGCATTGCAGTCAGCATGGCTCCAGATGTATGTGTGTGTGTGTATATATATATATATTATATATATATATATTGTCACAGGTGGGCCTGCGAACCCTGTCCCGAGTCGCAGGCACACCCGTGGTCCCTGCACGAGCGGCACCGCTATCGGGCGGTGGGCAGGCTCACCCTGCCGGCCAGGTCCCTGCCTACTTACAGGCCGCGCTCCTGCTGCAGCTCCAGTTTCCCGGCGCGCGCGTCCCCGCCGGCTCTGTGAAATTTAAAGGGCCAGTGCACCGGTAATTGGGTATTGCCGTTCACTGCCCTTATTTATGCCTGCTCCTTCCTGAGTCTTGGTCAGGATCTTTAGTGCCTATAGAGAAAGCGTTCCTAAGCCTTGTTCTGATTACCGTGTACCGTACCATTTTCTTCCGTTCCTCGGCCACGAATCTTGCCACCTGCCCTGACCTTCTGCCTGTCCACGTCTACGAACCATAGCCGCCTGTCCTGACCTTCTGCCTGTCCCCGACCACGAGCCTGCCTAACGATTTTGTACCACGCTACACCTCGGCTGCCTCCGCAAGCAAGTCACGTCAGGGGTAACGACCTGGTAGACTCCCACCGCAGCAAGTCCATCCCGCTTTGCGGCGGGCTCTGGTGAAAACCGGGACCTACTTAGATTCCGCTCCCATCGCTTGCGGTGGTTCAGAGGATCCACTATCTCCGACCGTGACAGTAAGATTCGGCCATGGATCCCATCAAGGTGCCTCTGCCGCCCGACACTGACCTCACCACCATTGTGGCCCAGCAGTCGCAACAGATTGCTCAGCAAGCCCAGCAACTCAGCCATCTCTCCGCCATGATGCAGCAGTTCCTGGCCGCTCAGCAGCAGCAATCCGCTCCTGTGGCTCCCGCTGCTCCTTCAGTTCCTGCTCCGACCGCTGGTCCTAGGCTCCGTCTGGCTATGGCGTCCAAGTTCGATGTGGACTCCAAGGCTTGCTTGGGCTATATCACCCAATGCTCCATGCATATCGAATTAATGGGCAACCATTGACCCTACCGAATGGTCAAAGGTGGCTTTCGTTCTAAGCCTTCTCTCTGGGAAAAGCCTGGCCTGGGCTAAACCCCTCTGGCATAGGGACGACCCGATCACGGCCAACCTTGCTACATTCCTCACCGAGTTCAGGAGTGTTTTCAAGGAACCTGCCCGGGCTTCTTCTGCTGAGACTGCCTTGCTAAACCTGCGCCAAGGGGACTCATCTGTAGGCGATTATGCTGTACGTTTCCGCACTTTGGCTTCCGAATTATCGTGGAATGAAGCGGAGTTGACTGCCACCTTCAAGAAGGGCCTCTTCAGCCGCATCAAGGATGCCCTGTCTGCCCGGGACCTCCCGTCTTCCTTGAGTGACCTTATCTCCCTGGCCACTCTGATTGACCTCCGTTTCTCGGAATGCCAGGAGGAGCTCCGGCAAGAACGAGAACAGGCTAGACCCCATCGTCTCCCTCGTCTGGCTCCAGTATTCCAAAGGTTGCCACAGTTGCCCTCTCCGCCTGCTGCCGAGGAGGCCATGGAAGTGGATAGAGCCCACCTGTCTGCGCCGGAGCTAACCTGAAGACGTGAGGAGAATCTTTGTCTGTACTGTGGCAGTTCAGACCATTTCCGCAGATCCTGCCCACTGCGCCCTCAGCATCCGGGAAACGGATGCACCTAGGGTACGTGGAAGAGGCGTCCCTAGGTGAAAGCAAGGCCTCTCCTCGTCTGACCATGCCCATGATCGTCGGCACTGGGTCAGGTTCCCAGTTTCACGTTGCTGCTTTCCTGGACTCTGGGTCGGCTGGAAATTTCTTACATGCTGCCCTGGTGTCCCAGAATAATCTCCCTGTGATCCGCCTGGAGAAGCCCCTACTCATCTCCTCTGTCAGTGGAGAGATTCTCAGGGATCCAATTCGGTTCCGCACTGAGCCTCTGATCCTACAAGTAGGGGCCCTGCACAAGGAGAGACTTGCGTTTTACGTGCTACCCCGTTCTTCCTCGTCCATTTTCCTGGGTCTCCCGTGGCTGCAGTGCCATGCTCCCATGCTCAACTGGCAGACGGGCGGAGTCTTGAGTTGGGGTTCGGAGTGTAAGTCTCGCTGTTTGGTGGCACCTCGCCCAGTGCTTACCACTTCTCCAGTACTGTCTAAGCCTCTGGTGGGCCTTCCCGCACCGTATCAAGCTTTTGCAGACGTCTTCTCTGAGAAGCAAGCTGAGACATTGCCGCCCCATCGCCCATATGACTGTGCTGTTGATCTTCTGCCCAGGACGTCTCCTCCATGGGGCAGGGTTTACCCCCTGTCGGTACCTGAGACCTTGGCTATGTCTACCTATATCAAGGAGAATCTCCAGAAGGGGTTCATTCGCAAGTCCTCCTCTCCAGCTGGGGCCGGGTTCTTCTTCGTGGCTAAGAAGGATGGTACCCTACATCCTTGCATAGACTATCGAGGGCTCAACAAGATCACGGTAAAGCACCGCTATCCTCTGCCCCTGATCACAGAGCTTTTTGACCGGCTACGAGGTGCCAAGATATTTACTAAATTGGACCTGCGAGGGGCTTATAACCTCATACGGATACGTGAGGGTGATGAATGGAAGACCACCTTCAACACTCGCGATGGTCATGCCCTTCGGACTCTGCAATGCCCCAGCCGTCTTCCAAGAATTTGTCAATGACATATTCCGGGACCTCCTGTACACGTGCGTGGTTGTCTACCTGGATGATATTCTGGTGTTCTCTCCCGACCTTGAGTCCCATCAAGTTCATGTACGACAGGTCCTCAGACGTCTAAGGGCCAACCACCTCTATGTTAAGCTCGAGAAGTGTCTATTCCATCAGCAGAGCCTACCATTCCTCGGCTACATCATTTCCGACAGGGGCCTGCAGATGGACCCCGCTAAGTTGTCTGCCGTCCTACAGTGGCCGCGTCCCGTGGGTCTCTGAGCCATACAGAGATTCCTGGGGTTCGCCAACTATTACAGGCAATTTATACCACATTTCTCCTCGCTGGTATCTCCCATAGTGGCATTGACCAAGAAGAACGCCAATCCAAAGCTCTGGCCACCAGCGACAGAGGAAGCCTTCACCAAGTTAAAGTCTGCCTTCGCCTCTGCGCCTGTGCTCTCCCGGCCAGATACATAGAAACCATTTTTCTTTGAGGTTGACGCCTCCTCGGTGGGGACCAGAGCCGTACTCTCCCAGAAAGGGCCCAAAGGCAGGACCCTCACTTGCGTTTTTTTTTCTAAAAGTTTTGCTCCGGAGAAAGGAATTACTCAATCGGCGACCGGGAGTTACTGGCCATCAAGCTGGCCTTGGAGGAATGGCGGTATCTCTTGGAGGGGGCTCGTCATCCAGTCAACATCTATACCGACCATAAAAACCTGTTATATCTCCAGATGGCTCAATGCTTAAATCCACGCCAGGCTCGTTGGTCCCTCTTCTTCTCCCGATTTAATTTTCTCATTCATTTTCGCCCTGCGGAACGAAATGTCATGGCCGACGCTCTCTCCCGTGCTTCGGATGTGACTGGGGACGGACCCACTCCACGGCACATTATCCCTCCAGAACGGCTCATCTCTGCCGCGCCTGTAGACCTACAACTTATTCCTCCCGGCAAGGCATACGTTTGTCCGGCTCTTCGGAAGAAGATACTGTTGTGGGGTCATTGTTCTCGTATGGCGGGGCACCCAGGAGTGCAGAGGTCTTGCTCCCTCATCTCTCGATTTTACTGGTGGCCAGGTCTAGTCCATGATGTTCGTGAGTTCGTAGAGTCCTGCGCTTCCTGTGTCCGGAACAAGTCCCCGCGTCTCAAGCCGGCAGGTCTGCTCCTTCCACTACCTATACCCAGCTGTCCTTGGACCCATGTGGCCATGGATTTTATCACGGATCTCCCTCTTTCCTCTGGTAACACCGTGATCTGGGTGGTTACAGACCAGTTTTCAAAAATGTCTCACTTTATTCCTCTGCCGGGCCTACCCTCAGCCCCTCGCCTTGCCAGTCTATTTTTTCTACATATTTTCCGGCTGCATGGGCTTCCTCGGCACATAGTGTCGGACTGGGGTGTCCAATTTGTCTCCAGATTCTGGCGCTTCCTCTGTAACCAGTGTAAGGGATTAGGTAGCGGGTTGGTCGTCTCCTGGGTAGACGGGCACAGCTCAGCGGGCACAGAAGTCCAAACAACACGGAAAGTTCGTTTAAACTGCACGCAGACAGTTTTATTGTTTATCATGTGGTACAAAAAAAGAAAACAAACATAACAAATCCTATGCCTGTCCGGCTCTAACTAAACAGTATGAATACCTCTCTAACCCAGTGCCGGCCTAATACCAGTCACTGAACACCACAATATTATTGTACCACAAGTATGGGCTCCCACAGGTTTGTAGCAGTGAACATGTCCCAGGGTGAAAGAGTGTGTGTCTGCAGCTCTGGCCTTATATAAGGCGGACACACCTAAACTTAATTAGACAGCCCAAGACCCGGCCTGTCCAGGTGGAGTGGGACCCACCCTCGCTATCCCCACTCCAGCAAACCAGCCCTTTTAAATGGGTTTTACTAAACCCTATACATAGAGATCTTTTAGATCTCTGACTCTTCTCTATCTGGTTGCTTGCTCCCTGGCATACATAACGGTATCTTGGGCAGATATATACTCCCTCCAGGACCAGTCCAGACACTCTGTCACACATCTCCCCCCCCCCCCCAACTGTTTCAGACTCGGGGCTGGAACACATCTGGACATAAAGCAGTGTACACGAGACAAGGCGTCTGCATTTTTCATTTGAGTCCCTGGCCAGTGCTTTACTGTAAATTTGTATTCCTGTAGGGTCAAGAACCATCTTGTGACCCTCCTATTCTTTTCCTTATTTTCGCACATCCATGTGAGGGGAGCATGATCCGTGACCAACTCAAAATGCCTGCCAAGCAGGTACTAGCAGAGGGCTTCTAGGGCCCATTTAATAGCCAGGCACTTCTTTTCCACTATCGCATATTTTGTTTCGTGGTCATACTCAAATAGAGCACTGGGTGTTCCTCACCGTTCTTTACCTGTGACAGTACCGCCCCCAGTCCCACATCCGATGCATCAGTCTGGAGGACAAACCCTTTCTTAAAATCGGGGGTTATCAGCACTGGCTGAGTACACAATAGGTCCTTAAGGGTCTGAAATGCTTTTTCAGCCTGGGGTGTCCACTTAACCATAACAGAATCTTTTCCTTTGGTTAGGTCGGTCAGTGGGGCTGCCAGGGAGGCAAAATTAGGTATAAACCGTCTGTAGTACCCTAAGAACGCACGCACTTGCTTCTTGTTCACCGTCTGAGGCCATCTCTGTATGGCTTCAATCTTGGTTACTTGTGGTTTTACCAACCCCCGGCCTATGTTGTATCTCAGGTTCTTGGCCTCCTCTAGACCAAGGGCACACTTTTTTGGGATTGGCTGTGAAGCCGGCCTCACATAAAAAATCAATAAACGCCTGCACTCGAGGGAGATGGGATTCCCAATCTGGACTTTGGATGATTATATCATCCAAATAGGCGGCGGCATACTGACTATGGGGTCTCAAAACCCTATCCATAACCCTTTGGAAAGTGGCCGGCGCCCCATGTAGCCCAAACGGCAGCACCACATAATGGAACAGACCGTCCGGAGTGGCAAAGGCAGTTTTTTCTTTTGCCGCATCGGTCAGGGGGATTTGCCAGTACCCTTTGGTTAGGTCTAGCGTTGATATGTACCGTGCATTGCCCAGTCTGTCAATCAGCTCATCCACCCGTGGCATCGGGTAAGCGTCAAACTTTGAGATGGAATTTAGCTTCCGGAAGTCATTGCAAAACCTCCAGCTGCCATCTGGCTTGGGGATCAGAACTATGGGGCTGGACCACTGGCTATGGGACTCCTCAATTACTCTGCAAACTGGAAGCGAAGGTAATCCAGCACTCACAGACGTAGGATTGAATTTGTAGAAAACGTGGTTCACTCTTTATTGAAGAATTCTTAAAAGCATGATTAACCCCTTAACGACCTTGGGCGTATGAGTACGTCCCAGGGCCGCTAAGGGGCGTTGCAGGGGGATCGCTCCGCGACACCCCCCCCCCGCACAGCCGCCGAGTGTTAGCGGCAAATCGCCGCTAACACCCGGCAGTACAGCGCCGGCGGGTGGCTCCGCCCGCTGGCGCTGTTTTTACCCATCAGGCGCCACAGCAAAGATGGCCGCGGCGTCTGAATTAACGGCGATCGGTGCCGCGCACCGATCGGTCGGTGATCGGCATAAGCGCAGCTATGCTGCGCCGATCCGATCACCGGGCATTGTGGTGGGGAGCCTTGTGAAGGCTCCCGTCACTTACCCAGGCCGGTTTGCCCCACTTCCGTCCGCAGACAGGAAGTGGGGAAACCGCCATCTTTGTACACCCTACTGCATTGCCTATGCAATGCATTAGGTTGTATTAACAATCGCGCCACCTAGTGGTCAAGTACCACAGGTGGCCTCAATGTTACAGTAAAAAAAAAAAAAAAAAAGAAAGTTTTAAAGTACAAAAAAAAAAAGTATTAAAAGTTCAAATCACCGCCCTTTCCCCATTTTACAAATAAATCATTAAAATAATAAAAAAAGTTACACATATTTGGTATCGCCTGCGTCCGAAAAAGTCCGATCTATAAAAATATAACATAATTTATCCCGTACGCTGAACACCGTAGAAGAAAAAAAAATTCCAAACGCCAAAATTGCGTTTTTTGGTCATTTTACGTCACTCAAAAAATGGAATAAAAATTATCAAAAAAATCGCATGCATTCCAAACTGCTAGCGATAAAAAGTACACTTCAGCCTGCAAAAAATGCCCCCTCACTGGCGTCCGTAGGTGTTAGTACAAAAAAGTTATTGGTCGCACAAAATGGCGCCGTGGCGCAAATTTCAAAAATAGAAAATGTTTGGAATTTTTTTATGGTAAACAAACACTACCACGTACTCTACTTTAAACCCAATATACAGGTGTAGAGAACCCTAGATACAATGAGATAAAGTCCTGGGTATACCAATACAATATTAACAAAAAAACGACTACAGGTATAGCACCTAGAATAAAGATACATAAGACATAACTTTTAATTGAAATAGATAAAAGCTGAAAAAGAAAAGAAACCCTCAAAAATCCCCTGTCACAGAACTGACTACCTCAAAAATGGGGAAGTCGCCCCAATAAGGGCGCCCCCACACTGGAACCTAAACTAACCCTGTCCCTGGCTACATCTAAATACAAAAAAGACACATATACCACAAATAAAGTGCACAAACTAAAAAAGTGCTGTGATCAAAAACAATGAGACAGACAATATACGTTGATGTTCCAAAATACTGTAAGTTGATAATGCGTCACAAAGAGATGATTAATAACGCATAAATATTCCAACGCGTTTCCCCCCTAGATGCTGGGGTTCATCAGGGAATAAAATTGCAGTAGGTAATAACAATACGGAACAAAGGAAACAAGATGTATGCAATGAATTGAACTCACGTCCCTTAGTGATGGTAAACAGGGCTAGTGAAGATGAAAGACGGGGTCCAAGATGAAACATATACGGATCCCCGCTATCTGATTACTGAGACAGGTCCAAGCAGTAACACATTCAGTGATTCGCAAGCCAAACATATAGCAAGGTGAGTTAAAACAGATTAGTATCAGCTGTTGGCTCATTTAATTCCCACGGAGCCCTGTATACAAACGCCGAAAGCCACATGTGTCAGAGGTATTGAAACTACAAGATCCGGCATGCAATACCGGAAATTACCTAGCGCATGCGTAATAGCGGGGAGGGAGAGACATATGGTTCAATGGACTACATTGACCAAGATGCAATGCCGCTACCTCCCGGCGCATGCGCAGTAGCGCCTAGGACGTACATCAGCGACTACAAGATAGCAGAGAAGCCGAGGATGATGTGAGCATAGGTAAATATACACTGTGGCTGTACAAAAGCGCTTAAGTAGTATACTAAGAATTACAAGGAAAAGCCTATAGAGCAGAATACTTAAATGCAACTATATAATTATATATTCATAGTAAGCCAAATACTGGGCCAAACACTAGAGATCCAACAAAGTGCTCAAAAATCACATAAATATATATGGCTGTCATTAAATATAAACATACCAAATATGGCTTGTTAATACTGAATTTGAACAAGAAAAAAGGGAAAAATAAACATACAATAATGAAAAAAGAGCACAAATATGAATAATTAAGATAATGATGAAAAGAGATACATATCAATGATGGAGCACTATGGCACACCATATTACATTATTCATACTGATAATGAATAAATATATGATATTCAATGAATTAAACAATTTCTTAAATGAATGGAGCAAAAGACAGAAAATCATTTAGACCCATTGGTTTCAATGATTTAAGATTGAAAATCCAATGGGTTTCCCGTTGTAATAGTTTGCGATCGAAATCTCCCCCACGTGGAGATGGTAAAACAACCTCAATTACGGAGACCGATAAAGCAAATGGGTTATCACCGTTGAAAGTATTCATATGGCGTGAGACGGGAGAGTCTCGTTTATGTGTAATGTCGCCAATATGTTCTAAGACACGACGTCTCAGTTCTCGCTTTGTCTTTCCAACATACATGGACGGGCATGGACAGGAACACTGATATATAACACCTTTCGTTTTGCAATTTGCATAACTGTACATCTGAAAAATACGGCCCGTCGATATTCATGTGAAAGATGTAGAGACATCACTTAGTCCACATGCTTTACAGCTCCCACATCTATATGTCCCAACTGTTTTTGTAGTCAACCACGTAGGGGAAGGACGGGGAGGGGTATACAAGCTGTGTACCAATCGATCCCCAATATTTCTCCCTCTCCTGAATGTAATAACGGGGACTGGATCAACAAATTGGGACAATATGGGATCCTGAGTGAGCAAAGGCCAAAAGCCCCATTCATTTAAGAAATTGTTTAATTCATTGAATATCATATATTTATTCATTATCAGTATGAATAATGTAATATGGTGCCATAGTGCTCCATCATTGATATGTATCTCTTTTCATCATTATCTTAATTATTCATATTTGTGCTCTCTTTTTTCATTATTGTATGTTTATTTTTTTTTTTTTTTTCTTGTTCAAATTCAAGTATTAACAAGCCATATTTGGTATGTTTATATTTAATGACAGCCATATATATCTAAGTGATTTTTGAGCACTTTGTTGGATCTCTAGTGTTTGGCCCAGTATTTGGCTTACTATGAATATATAATTATATAGTTGCATTTAAGTATTCTGCTTTATAGGCTTTTCCTTGTAATTCTTAGTATACTACTTAAGCGCTTTTGTACAGCCACAGTGTATATTTACCTATGCTCACATCATCCTCGGCTTCTTTTCTATCTTGTAGTCGCTGATGTACGCCCTAGGCGCTACTGCGCATGCCCCGGGGAGGTAGCGGAAATTGCATCTTGTCAATGTA
This sequence comes from Phyllomedusa bahiana, assembly GCA_025379985.1. Taxonomy (NCBI): domain Eukaryota; kingdom Metazoa; phylum Chordata; class Amphibia; order Anura; family Hylidae; genus Phyllomedusa; species Phyllomedusa bahiana. Next base: position 37,744 of record JAODAL010006530.1, on the reverse strand, counting down.
GTCCATTGAACCATATGTCTCTCCCTCCCCGCTATTACGCATGCGCCGGGTTTAATTTCCGGGTATTGCATGCGGATCTTGTAGTTTCAATACCTCTGACACATGTGGTTTTTCGGCGTTGTATACAGGGCTCCGTGGGAATTAAATGAGCCAACCGCTGATACTAATCTGTTTTAACTCACCTTGCTATTTGTTTTGGGTTGCGAATCACTAAATTTTGTTACTGTTTGGACCTGTCTCGTAATCAGATAGCGGTGGATCCGTACATGTTTCATCTTTGGGCCCCGTCTTCATCTTCACTAGCCCTGTTTACCATCACTAAGGACGTGAGTTCAATTCATTGCATACATCTTGTTTCCTTTGTTCCGTATTGTTATTACCTACTTTCAATTTTATTCCCCGATGAAAACCCCAGCATCTAGGGGGGAAACGCGTTGGAATATTTATGCGTTATTAATCATCTCTTGTGACGCATTATCAATTTACAGTATTTTGGAACATCAAAAATATAAATTTTCTGTCTCATTGTTTTTGATCACAGCACTTTTTTAGTTTGTGCACTTTTTTTGTGGTATATGTGTCTTTTTTTGTATTTAATGTAGCCAGGGACAGGGTTAGTTTAGGTTCCAGTGTGGGGCGCCCTTATTGGGGCGACTTCCCCATTTTTGAGGTAGTCAGTTCTGTGGACAGGGATTCTTGAGGGTTTCTTTTCTTTTTCAGCTTTTATCTATTTCAATTAAAAGTTATGTCTTATGTATCTTTATTCTAGGTGCTATACCTGTGTCGTTTTTTTTTTTTTTTGAATTTTTTTATGGTACAAAAAAATAACGGAAACCCTACATGTTTGGTATTGCCGGATGCGTAACAACCTGTAGAATACTGATAACCATTATATTTACCCAAGATTGAACGCCGTAAAAGCAAAACCCCTGCAAACATGGCGAAAAATACTTTTTTTTTCACAATTTGTCCCCCCTTAGAATTTTTTTTTGGCGGTTTCCCATATATTCTATAGTATAGTGAATAATACCTTTAGAAGTAAAATCTTGTCCCGCAAAATAAAAGCCCTCATGTGTCTATGTAGGGGGAAAAATAAAGAAGTTATTGCTTTCAGAAGGCGAGGGGGGAAAAAAACGAACGTGTCCCCAAAAAAAAAACGCCTGTCCTTAAGGGTTAAAAACACCCAAACATCAAGTACACGTTTAAAAAACGGTTTAAAGGCTAGATAACCCATAATCGAACATACAAATAGACATGTACAAATCTTCTTATATACCCACCAAAGAATCAAATATTGGGTTTAAAAAACTATCATGCATCCTATGTTAAAAAATTGAATAGCTAATGTTTCAGGTGCAGATAGGGTTGTTGTTTCTTTCTGCATTCAAAGAGTTAAGCATCAGGTGAAAGGTTTAAATTTCTTCCTGGGTGGGTATATAAGAAGATTTTTTACAATGCCTATAGTAAAGTTACGATTTAAGGGCTTTAAGATCTAGCCTGAAACGCGTAAACGTGTACTTGCAATGTTTGGATTTTTTAAATCATGCTTTTAAGAATTCTTCAATAAAGAGTGAACCACGTTTTTACAAAAAATCAATCCACGTCTGTGAGTGCTGGATTACCTTCGCTTCGTTTGCAAGTGCTTTCATCTCCAGCCAGGATGATCGTCCGTGCACCGGAACTTGGATTAATGAGAGCTGTATAACCCCGTGATACCCGAGGAGTCCGGTGAGCTGTACTCGTTACTTTTTCTCTATATAAACTCCTCAATTACCCCAAGTTCCAGCATCTTCCTTACTTCTTCCGATATAACCCCCCTCCTGGCCTCAGGTATTCTGTATGGTCTCAACTTAACCTCTCACCTGGTTCGGTTAATGATGTCGTGTTTAATGAGGGCCTTTACGACCAGGGTTATCCAGAAAACCCTTGTTTCGAAAAAAGGAACGCTCGTACTTCGCCTTTTGCGTATTGGACAGAGTCGGCTACCTTTCCCTCGGTCAAAAGGGGTTTCCTCCGAGCTCCCCCTGTCTGGTGGGAAGGAGGTGTCTGCAGCAAGTGACAGTCTATCTTTCCACGGTTTTATAAGATTAAAGTGGTACACTTGCTCGGGCTTCCTCCTACCTGGCTGAGAACCTGGCTAAGAACTTGCTCTCGACTGTGGGGATGAGTACCAGGACCCAGTCTCCTGGTGCAAAAGTACGTATCCTGGCGCTACGGTTATAAACCCTTTGTTGGGTTTCCTGAGCCATATGTTCCCGTATTATTGGCATTACGGCCGCAATCCGATCCTGCATATGTGCCACGTGTTCAATGACTCTTCTATAGGGAGTCGCTTCTTCCTCCCAGGCTTCTCTTGCTATGTCTAGAAGCCCCTAGGGTGACGACCGTACAGTAATTCAAAAGGGGATTACCCTGTAGAAGATTGGGGGACCTCACGGGTGGCAAACGTGAGATATGAGAGCAGGAAGTCACAGTTTTTCCCATCTTTATCCACCACTTTCTTCAGCATGGCTTTGAGGGTTTTATTAAACCTCTCTACCAATCCATCGGTCTGTGGATGGTAGACAGAGGTACGCAGTTGTTTTACTTTAAACAGTTTACACAGCTCCTTCATGACTCGGGACATAAAGGGGGGTACCCTGATCTGTCAGTATTTCCTTCGGTAGCCCCACCCAGCTAAACACCTGCACTAGCTCCTTAGCAATAGCCTTGGACGATGTGTTACGCAAGGGTATAGCTTCCGGATACCGCGTGGCATAACCCCATGAGGGACGGAATATGCTGGTGGCCTCGAGCAGATTTGACAATGGGACCCACCAAATCCATGCTATTTTTTTGAAACGGCCTCAATTATTGGGAGGGGGACCAGAGGGCTACGATAGTGTGATCTAGGGGCCGACAGCTGGCAACTCCGGGCAGGAGTCACAAAAATCTCTCTCATCTCTATGAACCCCTGGCCAAAAGAACCGTTGAAGGATTCTCTCGGAAGTTTTTTCAACTCCCAAATGCCCTCCCATTAAGTGACCATGGGCCAGTTCTAATACCGTCCTTCGATAAACCTTTGGGACGAACAGTAGCTCCACTAGCTCTTCTCCCCTTCTTACCACTTGGTACAATAAGTCCCTCCTTATAGCCATGTAGGGGAAGGCGAGTCTGGTGTCAGGTTCCACTGGGTTATCGTCAATCACTTTAACATTTTCCCGGGCCCTGGCAAGGGTGGGATCTTTTAACTGCTCTGCCCCAAACTGGTCCTTCCATACCTCAAGATCAGGCATTCTGTCACTAGGGGGCCTTGGACTGCTCTCACCCTCTGAGGATACCCCCTCATGGGGTTCATCTTCTTCCCCAGCCATAACCGAATAGGGAAAAGGTTCCTCCTCAACTTTGGCTTCACTCACCGGTAGGGTATGAAAGACCTTATGTCCCCATAATTCCCAAAAATGGGGGGAGTCCCGCCCCAAGATGACATCATGCATTAAGAAGGGCACTACTCCCACCATAAAATTGTTACGGCCCCAAAAATGTGTAAGACGTCCACTTAGCCGTATGTAATGACGGGTGTCCCCATGTATACAATTCACCCCTACGTTTTTTTCAGGGCGGGTTTCTGGTTTCACTAAATCGGCATTTTACTAAGGTCACCAGACTACCTGAGTCTAACAACGCCTTCAATCTTGTTACCTCCCACAGTAACGAACACAGGGGTGTCTCAACCCCCAGCACCCGGAAATACACACATGCATGCTTAGCATACAGGATAAACGGCGGTTTTTTATATGAGGCATCACATTGCATAGAAATCATCATTTCAGTGGGCAATTGGCAACCATATGACTGGCATCCGACATCGGAAGCATCTTATTATGTCCGTACTGAGTCTCTTATAGAGCCCTGATTCCCTGGCCCGGCTTCTAGAATCTGGGTCATCAGTCTCCCCCATGTGCATTTCACAAAAAAATATCAGATCTTCCAGCCCCCTTTTCCCTTAGAACTTAGAGTCTTACCAGGATGTCCTGGAGCTCTCCGCGGTGGGGCTAGGGGCGCTGTGGCAGACCCATCAGTTCCTCCGCTGCGGTGTTCCTCTCCACCATCTCCACCATCTGGTCAGCACTTTTGGGTCTCCATGGCTTACCCACTTGCGTAAGGTAACTGGGAGGGATCTCAGGTACTGGTCCATCACCACCCGTTCTACCATCTGGGGGCCTGTCAGGATGTCTGGCTGCAACCACTTTTTGGTCAGGTGTATGAGGTCATGCATTTGGGAGCATGGAGGTTTGTCCATGTTGTAGGCCCAGTTGTGCACCCGCTGGGCGCGAAACAGAAATTGTGACTCTGAGGCGAGTTAGAATTTCCTTTTTCAGCAGGTCATAGTTCATCGCATCCCGTGTTTCCAGGTCGTAATAGGCCTTTTGGGGTTCTCCTGAAAGGAAGGGTGCCAAAAGTCCTGCCCACTGTTCCTTTGGCCAAAAAACTTTCGTTCGGCAGTTCTTTCAAAGGTGGTCAGGGAAGCTTCCAACGTCAAACAGCTGCTGTCACTTTTGTAGAAAAAGGCTGGGCTCTTATGGAGGCATGAGTGGCCTTTTTGCAATACCTTAGGGCCCCGTCCTGCGATGCTGGCAAGTTGCTGCACGACAACTTTTAGGTTTTCCCCCGGTCTTTTCTCTGCTCCTCTGTGTAGCCTCGAGTTGCGCTGTCAGCCTGCGGCTTGTTTACTCCAGCGCTTCTTTGGCCCCGCATCTGGTAGCCTCCTGCTGCACACGTTTTAGCCTCCCGTTGTGATGCCACCGCTTTTCAACATCATTTGATTTTCATCCTCCATTTTGGGATTTTTAAAAAAAATATAGGACTACCGGCCCCTTTTAAAAGTCCAGTTTGCTTTTTCTGTGGGCAAAAATTAATGCTTTTCGCATCCTCCACCCACTTGTAAGGAATTAGGTAGCGGGGTGGTCGTCTCCTGGGTAGACGGGCACAGCTCAGCGGGCACGGAAATCCAAACGACAAGGAAAGTTCGTTTTAAACTGCCCACAGACAGTTTTATTGTAAGCATGTGGTACATAAAATAAAACAAATCCTATGCCTGTCCGACTCTAACTAAACAGTATGAATACCTCTCTAACACAGTGCCGGCCTAATACCAGTCACTGAACACAACAATATTACTGTACCACAAGTAGGGGCTCCCACAGGTTTGTAGCAGTTAACCTGTCCCAGGGTGAGAGACTGTGTGTCTGCAGCTCCAGCCTTATATAAGGCGGACACACCTAAACCTAATCAGACAGCCCAAGACCCGGACTACCCAGCTGGAGTGGGGCCCACCCTCGCTATCCCCACTCCAGCAAACCAGGCCCTTTTAAATGGGTTTTACTAAACCCTATACGTAGAGATCTTTTACATCTCTGACACTTCACTATCTGGTTGCTTGCTACCTGTCAGACATAAGGAATCTTGGGCAGATATATACTCCCTCCAGGACCAGTCCAGACACTCTGTCACACCAGCTACAAGTGAAACTGGACTTTTCTTCGGCCTACCACCCCCAGTCTAATGGGCAAGTGGAGAGAGTTAACCAGACCCACTTTTTCTCCGCGCCAGGATGATTGGTCCAGTTTGTTGCCCTGGGCTGAGTTTTCCTATAACTCCTTGGACTCGGAGTCTGCCGGGGCTGCTCCTTTCTTTATTGTCTACGGGCGACATCCCCGCCAACCCCTCCCCCTTTCTGTGCCCTCTGAGGTCCGTGCCGTGGATGAGCTGTTCCAGGACCTGACAGCTATCTTGAGACAGACTCACCATTCTCTACTCCAGGCTTCCGCTCGTACCAAGGCGCAAGCTGACAAAAAAGCGAAGACCCCCGCCGATCTTCTCTCCTGGTGACAAGGTGTGGTTGCCTGCTAAATACATCCGTTTCAAGGTTTCCAGCTATAAGCTGGGTCCCCGGTTCCTGGGTCCGTTTGAGGCGCTTAAGCGCATTAATCCAGTGGCATACAAGCTCCGCCTTCCTCCCACTATGAGGGTCCCGAACTCCTTCCAGGTCTCTCTTCTGAAACCAGTCATCCTAAATCACTTCTCTCGGGTAGTTGCTCCTCCCACTCCTGAGGCCGATGCCACCAATGTCTTTACGGTAAAGGAGATTCTAGATATGAAGACGGTCTGAGGGAAGCAGTTTTTTCTCATTGACTGGAAGGGGTTCGGGCCCGAAGAGAGGTCCTGGGAGCCAGAGGACAATATTCTGGACCGTAACATCATTCAGAAGTACCTTCAGGCCAGAGAGAGGGGGAGGCCGAAGGGGGGGGTACTGTCACGGGTGGGCCTGCGAACCCTGTCCCAGGTCGTAGGCACACCCGTGGTCCCCGCACGAGCGGCGCCGCCGCCCGCATATCGGGCGGTGAGCACGCTCACCCTGCCGGCTAGGTCCTTGCCTACTTACCCGGCCGCGCTCCTGCTGCAGCTCCAGTCTCCCGGCGCACGCGTCCCCGCTCCCTAGGGCGTGCGCGTGCCGGCTCTGTGAAATTTAAAGGGCCAGTGAATCGGTAATTGGGTATTGCCGGTCACTGCCCTTTTTTAAGCCTGCCCATTCCTGAGTCTTGTGCCGGATCTTTAGTGCCAATAGCCTATAGAGAAAGCATTACTAAGCCTTGTTCTGATTACCGTGTACCGTACCATTTGCTTCCATTCCTCGACCACCAATCTTGCCGCCTGCCCTGACCTTCTGCCTGTCCCCGACGACGAGCCTGTCCGACGATTTTGTACCACGCCACACCTCGGCTGCCCCGGCAAGAAAGTCACATCCCGGTTAGCGAGCTGGTAGACTCCCGCTGCAGCAAATCCATCCCGCTTTGCGGCGGGCTCTGGTGAAAACCGGGACCTACTCAGATTATATATATATACATACAATGGGAAATGGGAAGGCACTCCCAATTTCTTATGGATATATGGTGCCGGTCTGTAGGTGGAGTTTCACCACATGCACAATAGAGTCAATTGACCGCACTTAAAAATTGATGCAAAAGAAAATATTTATTGTAATCCACAGGCTCCAAGTGTATAGCAAATACAGGTGACTTAACTTAACGTTTCGGTCAAAGGACCTTTGGTCCTCACCATAGTGGAGTTTGGAGTGTGACTGTTTGAGGTTAAGGACAGGTGTCTTTTATATTGATAACAAGTTCAAACAGGTGCCATTACTCCAGCTGATGAGTGAAGGACAGAGGAGCCTCTTAAAGATGAAGAGCCAGAAATGTTCTTTGTTTGTAGGTGACCAAATACTTATTTTCCACCATAATTTGCAAATAAATTCTTTCCAAATCAGACAATGTGATTTTCGGGATTTGTTTTCTCATTTTGTCTCTCATAGTTGAGGTCTACCTATGATACCAATTACAGGCCTCTTTCATCTTTTTAAGTGGGAGAACTTGCACAATTGGTGCCTGACTAATTACTCTTTGTCCCCACTGTATATACCTTTATATATAGTGTACATAATTAAAAAAAGAAAATTTAACATCAAAACAATAACAATGTATTATGCATATACTTGCCTTGTTGGCATCTCTTAAAGTCCATCACTCACATAATTCAGGATCAGGTTATTGTGTGCTCCTAAATTTATCATAACCCAGGTCAAACCCCCTTCAATTATTTAGACCCCAACACCAGTCCCCTCTATAAATGGAGACCCCAGACAGATTAAATAATCAGATCTATAAATTTGTTATCCATAAGTTACTTAATGATGGGTTTTTGAACTCTGAGATCCCATTAGGGGCACAGCAAAAGACTCATGGCACTGGTGCAAATCTTCAGCTTGGGCCTCCTCCCTTGGACAGCTCCTGTCCATGACTGTGGACAACTACTTTTTAACAACAGTTTCCCAGCTTGGTGTGATGGATGTCTGCGGTGTTTATGCTTCAGAAAACTACTCCTATTTAAAGGGGTTGTCCAGAGAAAAAAAAATTATTTTGAAATGACTGCGTAAAGACAGAAAAAAGTTATACTTACCTACCTGTCCCCTGCCACTCCAGAGTTCCCCAGCAATCCGCTACTTCTGTGTTTTGGGACAAGAACCCACAAGTAAGGAGAGGCTCATGATCTTTTCACCTGCAATGGAGTGCAAGCCTCACTCATGTGCCAGAACATGAACCTAAAAGTGAAGAGCAGCATATCCCAGAGAGCTCTGGAGCGGTACATAAGTATTATATTTTCTTTTGCTGCACAACTTTAATTCATAAAGTTACATTTTTATGCCACAATATTCTCCGTGCCATACCTTATTTTTTTGTCGAAGGAGCTGTGTGACACCTTTTTATTTGCAGGATAAATTGACGTTTGCTTTGGTACCGATATGGGGTATATGAGGGTTTTTGATCACTTTTTTATTCCATTTTTTGTGGGGCTGGATGAACAAAAAAATGCAATTCTGGCATATTTTGTCTACTTTCTTTGCGGCATTCACCGTACAAATTAAATAACACAATCATTTTATTGTTACAGGTGCGGACTATTATATGTACCTTTTTGCTATTTTTTTTAATTGTGGAAACAGCTTTTGTGTTTTCTTTTTATTTATTTATATTTACATGTTTACTTTTTTTACTTGATCCCTTTAATAATAATAATTGTCCACTTTTTCTTTTCTTCTCCATCTGGTCCAGACGACCATGATGACTTCCTCCAATCATGACTTGTCCCTGCAGAATTTACCACACAAACACCTTAAACTCCTCACTTTTCCAACACCTTGCTCCTTGTGCACCACATGTAATAATGACCTCCTTGTAAAACTAAAACTGTCCTCAGGCAGCTGTAGGGCTCCTGTTCGTGCACTCCGTTTTAGTCTTCTTTTGTGTTTCCACATAGTAAGCAGATTAACCTGCAGAATTTACAACACAAACACTTGAGACTCCTTATCTGATACCTTCCCACCTGTGCCCCCCCCTCCCCCATATAAAAACTCCCCATCCATAGTATCCCAAATAATAGTAATAACAAACTTTGGTGCCCTGCTATGTAGTGTTCCTGGTAGTTAAATATATAGTTTCCATCAGTAGGAAGGTACTTATATAGGGCTCCCATTAGGTAGATATTTATATATGCCCCCAGTAGGTAGATAGTTATATGGAACCCCAAATAGGTAGGTAGACACATAGGCACCTTCAGTAGGGAGGTATATAGGCCCTAGTATGTAGGTCAGTAATTAGGCCCCCAGTAGGTAGGTAGGTATATAGAGCCCTCCAGAAAGTAGGTATTTAAACTCCTTCAGTAGCTAGATTATATAGACCCCCAATACAAAATTAAAAAAATACTCATCTTTCCCTGTTCCTCCCAAACTGCTCTCTCCAGGTGCATGTGTCCAGTGACGTCATCACACCACCTGCGCCAGAATGCTACTTGACAGACAAAGCAGTGTAGACAGCATCATGATGTCACTACATCGCCTTCACCACACACTCCTGTAGGCTACCATGATAACTTGTTAAATGGAAAAACACTGGGTAAAAGTGACATGGAGAAGGACTTGGGAATCCAGTGCACAGGAAAGACATTGTAGAGTGTGAACAGGTACAAAGGCGGGCAACAAAAATAATAAAAGGACTGGGTGGACAACAATACCCAGAAAGATTAGCAAGGTTAGGGTTATTTAGTTTAGAGAAAAGACGGCTTCGGGGGACATAATAAATATGTTTAAATATATCAAAGGTCAATATAGAGCTCTCTAATAAGATCTATTTATACCTCGGATTATATCTAGAACAAGGGGGAATCCTCTACGTCTCGAGGTAAGAAGGTTTCTACATAAACATAGAAGGTAATTCTTTATGTGGAACTCTCTGCAGAGGAAATTGTCATGGTGAATTCAATAACAGAGTTCAAAAAGGGTCTGAATGCATTTCTAGAGTGTAATAATATAACAAGTTATAGTGACTAGGATTCTGGAGAAGGGTCATTCATCCAGGGATTTATTCTGATTGCCAGATTGGAGTCGGGAAGGAATTTGTTCCCTAAAATAAGCTTCTACCTCATGGGAGGTTTTGACATCCTCTGGAACAACGATATAGGACAATAGGCTGAACTGGATGGACGTCTTTTTTCGGCCGTAACTCAGTAACTATGCAACCTGCCTTGCCTGCGGTTGATGACTCCCTGCTCCGCCATAACTTTCAACTAGATGCACATTCTAAGGCCATGCATACAGCTGAAAGAACCTGTCAAAGCTTGTGGTCCACTGGAGGATTCATTGACTTCCCGGTGGGCCAGTACCAGCTGGCATAGTGACCCAGCACCTGCAGGCCTTCTAGGAATCTGCCGGGTTCGGCAGCTTGCAAATTCAGGCCTGGCTGCTTCACTGGTTCTATTTGCCCGAACAATGCAGCTGTGTGGTGATCTTTATCAATTCTGGGAAGAAAGCGGCTGCAGTCATGATTTAGCCAGTAGCCAGAAGAGCTGCTAAATGCCTTTATTCTTAGTAGCAGTGGTGTCACTGTGCCAAGATGTGCCAGAGCTATGGCTACTTTTCTGGCTGGCAGAGTACAGCAAAGCATTTCTTAAATAGTCCAGGACAGTATTAATATGTGGGTGCATTAATACTGTTTAGTACTATTTATGGACAGATTACTATAGTTATAACATCTTTATTTCTAAAGTACACAGCAAGTACAGTATTGTGGGGACCTTGGTTAACAGCAGGACTAAATGAAGTGGGATGCTATTGTTTAAGCGGCAGAACAATTGGAAGTAGAGGGTTGGAAATAAGTAGGGGCGTTGCAAAAGCAGAAAGCCAAAGATGCCTGCCCAGCATATTCTTCACAGAGGAGCCATGGTTAAAAAAAGGTTTTCAAACAGTCTTGGTCGGATGGAGAAGAAAATGGAAAGTGAATAATTCCAATCAGAGAAGATATCAACTGTGGGTCACTGGATTTAACTGTTTAGTTATCACTTGCATGACCTGTGCGTAATTAGGACTGGTATATATTACAATGTGGTAAATGTATGGTGGTAATATTAGCCCATATATACAGTGGTATTCAAGTTTTAATAGCCTCAGGTATCATATTTTCAACATACAAGAGTCTTCCCTGGGATATTGCAACTCGACACCATATTCAACATACCAGACAGTCTGGATCTGTAGTAGCTGTGTTTTACTGGAAGATCCAAACAATCAGCTTGGACAAATTACTTGTACACTTGCATTACGGAAGTGCATGCACTAATTGGCTATTTAATAGCATCTCTCTATAGAGGAAATAAAACATGTCCTGTATAGTTTTGTTTTTTTTTCACCTGTGCCAGAGTAAGCTGCTCCTTCAGTGTGGATTTTATTATTATTTTTTTTTTTAAATCAGATAATTTTTAATTAAACAATTAATGCAGATACAGAATAGAACGTCTCTTACCATTATTTTTTACATCAGGATACATACATATACAATCATTTTGCTTTTTAGATAAAAAAAACACTAGGAGTATATGAATATGTCCATACCATATATCTTGATAAGTGCTTTCAGCAGTATTGGCATACAACCATAAACAAACCCCAACCATCCCACCCATACCCACCAAACCAAGAGCAGTACCCATGATTTTTTTAGCAACTTTTAATCAAGGACAGAAGTCACTTTGCCAAGAGTGTCTACTCCTTTTGTTCAACTAACAGTAATAGGAATGGACAATGCTCCCATTCCTTGCGCCAATCCTGAATTATGTAGCAGTAAGGAACAGGGTGGATTTATTATTAGTACCTGTGCAATAATTAGGAAACCCTGAAAATATGACCTGTCATTGTGGACTGGAGTTGATGAACACAGGACTTTTAAGAAGTGCCACTAAAATAATTCTGCGTCCACCTTTCCATTAACGCCACTTTTATTTAGGTGAATTTTAGGTAATTGGGTGTGGGGCTTAAAGTGGTTTAGGCAAACTTTTTTTTTTTACTTTACATAATTTTCTTTTTATTTATTTTACACACTGTGCCCCCCCCCCCCTCCCTTCTCATGGTGTCAAAAAGACATTTGGGCTTTTTTACAATAACTTATTCTTTTTTGGTTATTGCTCATTTCTCATTCTAGAAGCTTAAATCTTAGCCCAAGTTAGCAGGGAATAAAGCCCATAGCACTTAATACACAGAAAGTTTGGCTCTACAATCACCTGGCACCGTTTACCAGATGATCACCTGGGACCAAGGACGTAACTAGAGAAGCCAGGGCCCCATAGCAAACTTTTGGATGGTGTCCACCCAGGCCCCTTCCCCATTACCTCCCCCCAGCCCTTTGCCCTCTCCTCATCACCACGACCATTTACTGGGACCTCTTAAGTCATGCAGTTACTAGATAACACAAGGAGTAAATAACTCACCATACATACCACCATCATACTGCTACCAAACAAATCCCACTATACCAAGACCAACATTACCAATAATGCTACTATATAAGGACATGAATATACCACCAGAACACAACCACAAATTACCACCACATAGTATACAAAACCAAAAATGACTGCTATATATTGACCATATAGTGGTATCTACCAGTGTAGACATGGGCCCTACAGACTGTATATTAGTACCATACAGTGACCATATAGTGGTAAATACCAATGTATGCAGGCTCTGCTGACATGTGATTATAGTGCAGTTACATCTTGTGACTCACAGGTGATGTTTCTCTACCAAATCATTGACTTTCCCTTTTGTTCTGCATCCGGTCCAGACCGTCATGATGACTTCTCCTGGATACCACTTGTCCCTGCAGATTTGGACACAAATATCTTAGAATCTTCAGTTTCCAGCACCCCCTCACTGCACCAAACCTCTGTACAAACTTTCCAGGGGTAAAGGCCATAACTTTGAGGTCCAGTCTCCTAGAGGGGAGGGGAGGAACAGAGGATTCACCCCCTGGCAATTGTGTTACAACTATGGCCAGAATCATGATGCCAGATAGTTAAACCCCAATTCGGTAGGCCCTAGGTAGGTAGGTTGGTAGGCTCCAAGTTGGTAGGCAGGCAGTACATAGACCATAGGTAGGTAGGCAGTACATAGGCCACAGGTAGGTAGGTAGAGTGTTCATAGGTAGGTAGGCATAGTATAGGGCCCGTGTAGGTAGGCAGTATATAGGGCCCATATAGGTAGGTAGGGTATAGGGCCCATATAAGTAAGCAGTCAGTTTATAGGGCCCATATAGGTAGATAGGCAGGGTCTAGGGCCCATGTAGGTAGGCAGGAAGGTATCGGGCCCATGTAGGTAGGTAGGCAGGGTATAGAGCCCATATAAGTAGGCAGGCTGGGTATAGGGCCCATGTAGGTAGGCAAGGTATAGGCCCCATGTAGGTAGGCAGGCAGGGTATAAGGCCCTTATATCCAGGCAGGAAGGCAGGGTATAGGGGCTCTTATAGGCAGGCAGGCAGGGTATAGGGCGCATTGTTGAAAAAAATAAAATAATTCACTTACCTCTCTCCAGGATCCCCCGACGTGTGGAGCTCCCAGCCAGTCTGTGCTCAGCACGTGCGACGCGATGATATGATGACATCGTGCCGCCCACATCAGCAGTGTGGGCCTGCGCCTGGTAGGCTTAAGGCCTTAAGCTTACCAGGCGGGTTAACAGAGTGGAGCAGTCTAAATCTTGCCTCTGAACGCTCAGGACAGAGGGCATGGGCATTCTGAAGAAGCGGCGGTGGTCCCCACAGGAACTACCGGGGTAGCAAATGTAGTAGCAACTGCTAAGGGGCCCATGACCATAGGGGGCTAGGCCCAGGCAGGCCCCGTAGCAGCTGCTATGTCTGCTACCCACAGACCACAAAGCTTCATGGCTGTCTGCTACGCTTCATAGAGAATGGTCATTAACTGCCGTAAATACAGTAATTAGTAAGGAAGGGACAGTAATAAACCATCTTGGTCTTCTCTCTAGAGACTCAGGGTGAAAGATGTCTCTCCGCTCCTGTCGCCGCATGATTTCAGTGCAGTTGCTGACTTCGCAAGGATGTTCAGGGACGTCCGTACAGTCACTTGTGGAGCAGACTGAGATCTAGTTATTTGGTTACCGTAATCTTAATTTTTTCTTATTTGACATTTTAGGGGCTTTGGAACCATTTAGGATATGTTCACACAGCGCATTTGTGGTGCGTACTTAGGAGTGTATTTGCGCCAAATTACATGCTACAAATACTCTTATAACATTATTCAAGTACAGCACTCATTGAGTGCTGTGTAAAATCGTTGTTACCATTCAGACAACAATGATATTAAGCTCCTAATTATGGCACATATGCAGCGAGAAATAGAATAGTATATGAGGCACAAATCTGCCTCTGGCCATTGTGCGTTACTAGCAGGGATGTGGAGTCGGAGTTGGAGTCGGTGCCTATTTGGCAGGAGTCTGAGTCGTCATAAAAGGGACCGACTCAGACTCCCAAAATATATAATAAGTTGGTCCAGTTCGATGCAGTGCAAAGAGCAAGAGGCATTGTGTCCGGCCAGTGCTACTGCTCCCATATCTTCACCCTCATCACATGAGGAGTGTAATTGATGACATGGAGCAGGCAAAGCGCTGCCCCAGGGGAAAAGATCCCGCTCCCATGGCAAACAGATTTCAGCAAAATGTTTCACCTGCTTTAAAGAATTTAGAAGTGTTCAACCATCATCAAAACTGACTGTGGGTGAGGCAATTCCTTTATACCCTAACATTGTTAGAGATGTTGCCCCTGTGGTCACCGCTTTGCCCCCAACCCAAGTTAGTGTAGAGAGGCCGTTCTATAGCCTGGAAATAATGAGATCAGATGTGAGGTCATGTATGCAGGATCTGATGGAGGCAATACTATTTCTCAGAACAAATTCAGAGACTCCACAAATGTTCCTGCAGTGTTTTGCATATTTACAATTTTTTTGTGTTCTAAAGTCATATCCAATAAATATATTTTACACTGACAAGCAAAATGATAACATTGTTTTGAACTTGTGAGTTTCAGGCTCCATATCTCACCATCCACTACAGCTTTGTACATGAGGCTACTGTAATTTTATACACAGTCATCTTACATATCTTATACATAAATTTGACTTGCAAGTATTTAGCATCTGCTTAGATTTGCAGATTCTTTCCTGTAACTGCTTTGTTACTGTTTTGCTCCTAAAAATCAAAATGTTAATTTGTATTTTGTTTGTATTTGGGAAATCCACCTTTGGCTTTCAATACTGCCTGAATCCTTCTGGGCTCTGGATCGGATTCAAGCAGGTCTTGACCAAAATCTGATCCCAGGTCTCTTCTACACATTCCCAATGTTGGTGCAGACTGGACTTGGATACAAATACAGATTTTTCTTCAACTCTACCCACAAGTGTTCAAAAGATCAAAACATCCCAACGTAAGGGATTACTCATTTTATTCCCATCTGCATAAGAGCTATACCCGCATAGACTACATCTTTTTACAACATGCCCTTCTGCCCCAGGTTGAGGGAGCTAGTATTGGTAACATACTTCTCTCGGACCACGCTCCAGTACACTGTGAGTTGTCTCTGCCGAATCAACCTAGGAAAACGTTTTTGTGGAGGCTTAATGAATCACTTCTAAATGACTCGGTCTGTGTTGCAGATCTTTCTCAAACGATTAAAAACTTTGTCAAGGATCATGAAAATGATCCAACCCCTAGTCAGTACAAATGGGAGTCGCTTAAGTGCGTAGCACGGGGGACTCTTATTAAACACGGCGCCAGACTTAAGAGGGAAGCGGCGGCGAAGCTTGCGACCCTTTTTAACTAAGCTTCCCAAACTTCGGAGAGCGGCGCAAATCTTCTCTGGCCGAGACTGACCTTCGTGACCTGTTGCAAGTCAGGCATGAAATTCGGCTGCTCCTTGATAAGAAATCGGCTAGATACAAGCAAATTTGTGCCGGCTCATATTATATGTGGAGCAATAAGCCAGGTAGGATGTTGGCAAGGGCTCTTAGGGACAGGAGGGCAGTTTTATATACCCTCTATTAAGATGGCAGAGGGCCATTACGACCTAACCCCCAATATTCTGAGCTGTTTTCGGAGCTTTTATAGTAAACTGTATAACATCCCGCGGCAGAGGGGGGACCCATCAGCGCTGAGGGAGTTTGTGGAAAAGTTTGCTCCCAGGAGTGTTCCGCGTGATAGACTCCAGGAGTTGGAATCTCCATTCTCGGAGGCGGAGCTGCATCAGGCGATTGCCAGCTTACCAATGGGGAAAAGCCCTGGCCCTGACGGGTTTACAGCTAAGTTTTATAAACTGTTAAAGGCGGAATTGTCGGAGCCATTGCTGGCCTCTTTTAACTTGGTCTCACAGGAACAACCCTTTCCTCCGGCTTTCTTACAGGCGGTAATCACGGTGATCCCCAAACCAGATAAGGACCCTTTATTGTGCTCAAGTTATAGGCCCATCTCCTTGCTCAACACGGACACGAAACTATATGCAAAACTCCTGGCGATTAGGCTCTCTGAGGTTCTGCCTGATATCATTCACTTGGATCAGGTGGGCTTCGTCCCCACCAGGGAAAGCTAGGGATAATACCCTAAAAAACTTTTTCTATTATTCATTATGCCCGGCAGAGAAACCTCCCTCTGATGCTTTTATCATTGGACGCTGAAAAGGCGTTCGACAGGGTGGACTGGGGCTTTCTGGAGTCTGCGCTGTCGGGCGCCGGAGTAGGCCCCCTGATGAGACAGAAAATATTTGCTCTTTATGATGCCCCGTCGGCTCAAATTAGGGTAAATGGTTCACTGTCTGAGCCCCTAAAAATCCGAACTGGTACCAGACAGGGTTGTCCCCTTTCCCCCCTCCTCTATGTTATAGCCATGGAGTATCTACTGCAGGCGATCAGGGCATCGGAGGAGATTGAGGGAATCGCCATCAAGGGATCGCAGTACAAGTGTGCGGCATTTGCCGATGACGTACTTTTGTATATCACTCGCCCACTATTGTCTCTCCCTGATGCCGGTAATAGAAAGCTTCGGGGAACTTAGCAACTTTAAGGTGAACTACTCGAAGAGTAGAGCCTTGAATGTCTCCATGGATACCCAAACCGTTAGGCAGCTGGAATTAAATTTTCCCTTTACGTGGGCTAAAGATTCGTTTGTTTACCTCGGGGTCAGGATCCCCACCCACAGCGATAAAATATTTGATTTAAACTTTCTCCATTTGCTCCAAACGCTGACAGGAGATCTTTCTAAATGGGGAGGTAAAGATTTCTCATGGATAGGGAGAATCAAGATCGTAAAAATGAATATTTTGCCCCGGTTACGTTCCTTATGTCAAAGTATCCCAATTCGACTCCCGAACTCCTTATTCCTAGACTTTAATAAAAGTATCAAGAAATTTGTGTGGGCCAATAAAAAGCCTCGGATTGCGAGGGAAGTCTAGTTAAGGCAAAGGAGAGGGGCGGTTTGGCACTCCCAGATCTCAAACTGTACTATGTAGCCGCGGCTGCTGCTAGGATATTAGATGGATTCCACCACACGAGAACTAAGAGCTGGGTACGAATGGAGGAGGAGATGTGTGGTGTACCTCTATCTTCGGTCCCCTGGTTGGATTCTTCTAGATTAAAATGTGCGGTTTCTCAGCTGCCCCTGGTGTCGCAAATCACTTCCTTACTGCATAGGTCTATGAGCCGGCAGTATCATCTTTTTGAACCAAACGGACCCCTTACCCACTAAAGGGTAACGCCTCCCTAAACATTAACATCCCCTGTTTGCTGTATCGCGATGTTCAGGGAAAGGCTCTGGCAACCTTCAGAGATTATACTGCCTCCTCCTCCTTTAAACAGTATGAAGACTATGTTATATTGCAGAACAGGTCACCCAACGTCTGGCTTCAGTACATGCAGCTTAGGCATTTTTTTAATGTTAATAAAAAGAAGCGAGATCTAGTTAGGCCACTGACCAGATTTGAGAGACTCTGTGTGCAGCACCATCCCCCTAGTCATTTGATATCAACAACATACAGGTTGTTGCTGGAGGACGTGTCTGCGAGACCACCGAATTACCAAGCCAGCTGGGAGAGGGAGTTGGGTGACACCTACAGTGTAGATGACTGGACCAAAGCTGCGTCTTAGCGCATAAAGCATCTGTCTCCTGCAGAATTCAGGAACTAAACTATAAGGTTCTGTCAAAGTGGTACAGGGTGCCCACGCTCCTGCATTCTATCTATCCACAGGTCCCGTCTACTTGCTGGAGATGTGGACTAGCACCAGGCACAATGTCCCACATCTGGTGGGGATGCACAGAGATTCGTCCTTTTGGGCCAAGGTTTTTGGACTTAATTGAAATGATCACAAGCATCAGATTGCAAGATGATCCCTCGTTCTCCCCCTCTTTATCCTTCCTATACCTATGCGCATTCTCAGGGGAAGTCTGATAGTCTTCCTACTGGTAGCTGCGAAAGCCATCATCCCGAGGAAATGGAGGTCTACACAACCCCCCCCACCATAGTGGAGTGGTTTAAAGAGATCTTCTGTCTTCAGAGGATGGAGGAGATCCGAGCAGGTCAGATGCAGTCTTTGGACAAATACCAGGGGACATGGAGAGGGTGGATGCTGTTTACTGCCACGCCGGAGTACCGGACGTTTGGCTGAGATGTACGTGCGTGGTGTTTGGGTTCCTGGGTCGTATGGGGGACTAACTGAAGCAAAGTCTCACGGGTACGGTAGCGGTTGGGAGGGGGGCCTGGCTGGGGCGAGTCCGAGGAGTCGGGAGTGTGTTTTTGTTTCCTAATGCCATCGGTTTCTTGGATTGAATGTTCTTTCTTTAAGTATATTTACGATTATCTATTTGAAGCAAAATATTCCTTATC
Source organism: Phyllomedusa bahiana (assembly GCA_025379985.1). Classification (NCBI taxonomy): domain Eukaryota; kingdom Metazoa; phylum Chordata; class Amphibia; order Anura; family Hylidae; genus Phyllomedusa; species Phyllomedusa bahiana. The sequence goes on along the minus strand of JAODAL010006530.1, from coordinate 18,944 downwards.
ACTTCAGCAAAAGTACCAATGTAGAGTAATATACACTAATGTATTGCTTGGGCGATTTGGAATCTTACTGTATAGAGACCTCACTAGCCCTTTTTGTGATGCCCCATCTCCCTGCTTCCCTACCTTTCCCTCTCGTGTGTGTCCCCCCCCTCCCCCTTTTTGCTTGTTTTGTTTGTGGTGTTTTGTCCTCTTGTTGTTGTTGTTGTCACCTTCCCGATCCCCTTCCATACCCGTACCTTCTTCCCCCATGGCTAGTGTACCATATACGAAATATACTCTACAGAACCATGATGTGTACTATTTTGAGTTACTTCTTTGAAAGTTATATGCGCATGTAACTAAGTATGCTCCTGTAAAATTGCTTTGTGATTTGTATCTTGCTTGTCAATAAAGCTACGTTGAAAAAGAAAAGATCAAAACATTGTTACCATTTTGCTTGTCAGTGTCTGTTCTACCTAAATAGCTTGATTGTTGTATCATAAGGTAATAAACAGCCTGATGTTACCATTTTACTACAGTAAAGTTATCACTTAAACATGCGCCATGTATGAGGGAGTCAGGAGTCGGGAGTCGGAGGTTTGGGAAATTGAGAAGTCAGAGTCTGTGCTTTGGCTTGCCGACTCCACAGCCCTGGTAACTAGTTTCTTAAGTGAGTTATAATCTAAAGATAAAAAATATTTTAGTATCTGGCTATTCCAGAACAAAACTTTATTGTAACTGTAGAGATCACTGTAGTGTGTGTAATTTGATATCTTTAAAGTGGTACTACTCAGCCATTATGTGGTGGGCAAATGTAGTCATGATGTGGCAGTAATATGTGGCTCTTGTACAGCTGTATTATATGGTCACTGTATGACTGTAATATTTAGAGGTATAATACCATGCATAGATTCATTTTTAGTAACTTTTTGTGACATAGTAAGCTATTTAGTGGGTTCTAGGCCCAATAAAAATTGCTTTGATTATAAACTACAATCCACCAACTTCAGTATCTAAGGAAATTAACTTTGCCTTTACTGTAGTTACTATAAGTATTATTTTTACATGAACATGTATCTTAAAAATTAGGTTATCCCTTTATTGGTATAATTACATGAACTGGATGCACTTGCTTTATTTTGAAGCCAAATTCAGCTGTTCATGGCCCAAGGGGTCTGCTGTAAAGCATCTCATTTTAAGGGCATGTCCCCACGGCAGAGGACAAATACTGGTCGGTTTTAGTGCCGATCCCACGACCGCAATGAGCAGAGAAAAGCCCTCCCCCTTCACATTGACATGCACATATTCCGTCCGAAAACCGGACGGAAGAATGTGTATGTTCAATGTTCTTCGGGCGTCCCGCAGGCGGAAAACCCGTGCAGTGGGGACTGCTGCACAGGTTTTCTATAGAAGCCCGATGTGCTCATTTGCAGCCGGCTTTTCAGACAATTAGTTAGTCAAACAGTGCAAATAAATAAAAAAAGAAACCTCAATCAGGTCTGTGCATTGATAAAGAGAAAAAAATCCACAGGTTTGTTCCTGCAGGGACTTGAACTTGGGACCCTTGTGCTGTGAAGCAAAAACTTTACCTCTGAGCTACATTGTAGCTACTCACAACTCTATATGTAAACAAACCTTTCTTTGACTAGAGAGAGGAAATGCATGGTGTTGTCATCCTGCTGAGCCACATGATATTCAATGCAAACAAATCACACTTGTCCCCTTCTAAGCACACAAAGCTGAAGAGCTGGATACAGGAGGTATGAAATGAGATCATGGCAAAACCCTTTTAAGCTTTATTGTGGCCCTTGGTATTAGTTCACTTTGACAATGTTGTTTTCAGATCCTGTGTCCATGTCCAAAGCATCTCTCTAAGTACTTTTAGAAGGAGCTCAGGCAAGATAGCTGCCCCCATAGTTGTATACAGAGATCAGAATTAACAAACCTACAATCAGATAATAAAATAATAAGAGAAAAATATTTATCAGTATCTTGTTTTAATTAGTAAAAAAAAAAATATCCGATAAATTTCCTTTTTTTTAACCAATTTTACAAATCTGGTCTTCTTAAATGGATAGACTTTTCTACCCCCTGGCATAAAGAGTGTCAGTAACAGAAATATGAGTACATAGTTGTTCAATTAAAAGATGTCTCTGAATTTACAGCAATCTTTGTAATCATTAATATATTTCTACGACCATCTAATTAGTATCTACCATGAATCCAAAAAAGTTATCAAACATTTTTTTTTTGCTTGGGTTGCCTGTGCAGTCTGGAAGAAAATTATCTACCATTCCAATTGTTCTTTAACCCCTTAAGCCCCAGGCCTGAAAAGGCCTTAATGGTCAGTTAAATTTTGTAGGTTTTGCCTCTTTCCATTTAACAGTCGTAACTTTTTTATCGTTTAAGTGCTGCAGTTGTATGAAGCCTTGTTTTATGTGGGAGAAGTTGTATTTTTGGGGGGGGCGTAGTTTAAAGGGGTTGTCTCACTAAAAGGATTGCTTTTTATTATCTTGCAAAAACAAGTCACTTTACAATATGTGTCTATTAACAGTGTCCTACCTATTCCTAGATATCCCCTCTTGTATGGGCTGCATCAGCTCCTCAGGTCGCTATACCTACAGATCTGTTTGATCTCTCCTGATAGGCTGCCAGCGCTGGTCGCTACACTACAGATCGGTTGTCCTCAGCTGCTCGTCACTGAAGTAAAACAAAGCCAGTAGACACGCTCTGAATTAAAAAATAAAACCTAGAAAACAGGACTGAGGTAAGATGAATTGATGTAGTGAGACAATCCCTTTAAGTTTATAAATTAGTGCAGAGTATTTTTAAAATGTTTTTATTTATTGTGGGTTTTTTTTTAAAAAAAACAAACATGTTTTTATTAACAAAAAGCTTCCAAAATAGATATTACAGATTATGTCACGTGCGTACACTTAGAAAGATCAAATGTGTTACAGCAATGCATGAAATCACAAAAGTTGTTTAAAGCAGGGGTCCCCAACTCCAGTTCTCAAGGCCCACCAACAGGTCATGTTTTCCGGCTTTCCTTAGCATTGCACAGATGATTTCATTATTGTCAGTGCATTCTGTGGGATATCCTGAAAACATGACCTGTTGGTGGGGCAAGAGGCCTGGAGTTGGGGAACACTGGTTTAAAGTACGAATAAGGGTATGTTCACACGGCCTATTGCGGTGCATATAGTACACACTGCAATACGCCAGGTGTTTTGGAATCACGTGCAAGCCCCATAAATATGCATGGTCAGCGGCGCATATTCACCGCTAATAATTGACATGTCAATTCTCCACCTGCGCGTATTGTGCACGCGGGGGGACGATGCATAATCCATAGCTCTCCATGAGAGCTATGTATTACCATAATTGCGGGGCGCATTTTGCTGTGTATTAAGCGCAATACATGGCGAAATACGTGTCCAAATACGCAGCATTTTAAGCCATGTGAACATAACCTAAGAGTAATATTGCATGCATACAAGTTCCACAAAATGGAAGCCCGTTTTTATATAACCTATAAGTACCCATATATGCTCAAGGCCTATACAATCTATACGATAAACATGTAATTAGTGAAAAAGTACAAGAAGTGCAAGCCTTTTGTTTTAAACATTACAAAAGTGAGTACAAATAAATAATTGAAACAATAAATAACCTGCTCCGCCTCCTCAAAGCTCCACCCTTCCAAAAAAAAAATCGAAAAGATAATAATATAGATTATCCCAGTGGCAATCTATATCTGCCCGTCGGAAATCTCGCTTAATGTTGCATAAGACTGATTTCTGCTCGTCATGAAGGGAAGATGAGTTGCAGTTCACAGCTAACAATCAGTGTTCAATCTAGTAGAAAAGATGTTCCCTCTAACAACATTTTGTAGATATTAGGAGTAGCTAGATGTCTATGGTGTTGATGCAGTCTAATTGTGTCTCCACATCCTAACTGTTGTCTTAGGTACCAGCTTGTGTTTCCAAAACATGATTGTAAGTTTTCCCTAACCGGTACAGGTAAAGTATTAAAGACCTTCCCCTGAGATCAAAGAATTGCTTAACCCTTTTTTCTTTCCATTGAGTAGCCCCTATCCAATCCATCTTTAGGAGGAAAAAACACTTGTCCAGGGAGAGTTTAATGGAGGGGCACACTGGCTGGATCCACACCTGTAAGTTAGCCTTCCTGGCTGCTGCTGATAGAACAAGTAGTAGCTTAATTTCTTTGATGGTAAAATCTGTGGTATCTCTACAGTGTCGGACTGTGGTGCCCAGGGCCCACCAGAGGAGTTGATCTTAGGGGCCCACTTTGCCTCGCTGCCTTTGCCAATTGTACGGTGCCCCTGCTCAGTCTCGCTTCAATTTATGCAGACCGATGTGATAACATCATAACTTTAATCTGACACAAATAACTTCACAAAACCAGAATCCCAGGGCAAATAATTACAATAATTTAGTAAGACAAATACCACATCATGAACACATAGTGACTGAATTATATCCCAACACCATTGACCACATATCACCACCAATAGTGGACTGAATTTACCCAACACCATCACACATATCACCCACCACATAGTGACTGAATAATTCCCTCACATCATGAACCACATATCACCACCAATAGTACTGAGGTATACCCCGACACAAGACCACATATCACCACCACAAAGTGATTGAATAATTACCTCCAACCATTCTGAATATAAACATTCACTTTTACACACATATAAGATGATTCAGTTCAGGTACATTTAGTGACTCACAAGTGACGTTTCTCCAAAGAGTCGTTCAACTTTACCTTTTCTTCTCCATATGGTTCACACCTTCAATCATCTACTTCGACAACATCATCCTCAGATTTAGACACAATTAACTTGGTCCTCCCTTTTTCATCAACTCCTTACAAATATTTAATACATTCCCTAAAGTAAGACTTATAACAATTTCCCACCTAACTCCTTACACACTAACACATACCCCACCTACTTACTTACACACATACACAATCAAACATACAAACCTTCCCTCCTTAAACACTAACACTTACCCCACCTTCCTACTTTACACACCCACACTTACCCCCTTCCCTACACCCTTACCCAACTTCCCACACCCTTACCCCCTCTTCCCCCTACACCCTCCCTCACTCACCCCCCCTTCCTAACCCTAACTCACACCCCACCTTCCTTCACCCTCACTCACACCCCCCCCTTTCCTACACCCCTCACTCCCCCACACCCCACCTTCCCCCTACACCCTCACTCACACCCCCCCCCTTCCTAACCCCTCACTCACACCCCCCCCTCCCTACACCCTCACCCACCACCCCCCCTCCTACACACTCACCCCCACCCCCCATCCTACACACTCCTCAAACCCCCCCCTTCCTACACACTCACTCACACCCCCCCTACCTACACAATCAATTCACACCCCCCCTCCCCTACACACTCACTCAGCCCCCCCCCCCCCTTCCTAAAATTCAATCCACCCCCCCCCTCCCTACACACTCACTCCCACCCCTCCTCCCACACAAACCACTCCCCCACCACTCTCCCCACCACACTAATCCCCCACCCCCCTCCCTCCTACACACTCACTCCACCCCTCTCCCCACCCACACTCACTCACACCCCTCCCAATCCCTACACACTCACTCACACCCCCTCCTCCCCTACAAAATCACTCACACCCCCTACTCCCAAAACACTCACTCACACCCCCCCCTCCACTTCACTCACCCACACCCCCCCTCCCTACACAATCACTCCCACCCCCTCCCTCACACACACTCACTCCACCCCCTCCTCCCACACACTCAATCACACCCCCTCACCTACACACTCACTCCACCCCTCCTCCCTACACACTAACTCACACCCCTCATCCCCCACACTCACTCACACCCCTCCTCCACCCAAACTCACTCACCCCCCCCCTCCTCCATACACACTCACTCACACCCCTCCTCCCTACACACTCACTCCACCCCCCCCCCCTCCACCCCCCCCCTAACACACTCACTCACACCCCCCCCTCCCCACAACACTCACTCTACCCACTCCCCACACATTCATCTCACCCCCAACCTCCACACACTCACTCCTCAACCCTCCTCCCTACTCACGTACGTGTGTTCGCCTTGTGTGACCACACTTCACACTCCTCCCCTCGTTGTCACATCACAGACCTGCTATACCCCCTCCGTATGCTTGTCACACTATGATAACTATCCCAAAGACCCAATTTCCTTACCTACACAAGACTCACTGCACACCCACTGTCGTGCGATGCAACTCCAATGTCTCATCATCTCAGCACCCGCTTGTCATCCACACCTAACAACACTGTCAAGCTCCATCCCTATCCTACCATGTACACACTCACTACTATACATATCCCAAATAACTCCTCTCTACGTACACGTCAACTGTCACACCCACTCTCTCTCATATACCGACACTCAATAGATCAAACCCCTGTCCATCCTTACACCTAATCCACAGTCAATCAGAGACTCCCCCACATCCTCTCTACCCTAAATCACACCCTTCTCCCAGATCCTAACCATCTCAGACCGCCCACCATGCCCACACACCAGATCACCAGACACCCACTCCAACCCTCAAATCTTCCCATCCCTCACGCACATCATACCACTAATATACCTGACCCCAGCCGCTAGTGTCACAAGTAACCAAACCTGTTCAGTATATGCACGCTGTGTTCTCCAATCCAACATATTGTTCATTCGTCCTTTCTCGTTGTTCCCTTCCAGTAGTTGCACTTGTGTGAGTACTCTACCCACCGCCACTCTAATCTATGTCACACTCATCTACTCCTCTTTGTCCTCTCTCCCCCCCACTCTTTGCATCCCAACAGCCTGCTCTTCTCCCTGTATATACAACTCCCATGATCAGATAGATCCGTATTCAAACATAGTGTGTGACACTTATTCCCCTCGTGTCCATGTCACTGCTGTCTACCACACAGCCACTTCTACCCTCTTTATCCCCCCTCACATACACGTCCTCCTTTCCGTCTCAGTAAAGTGTTCCCCCGCCAATAACCTCTAAAATGTGTATCGTCACATGCTCTCCTAACCACATAATCCACGTGACATCACCACTCACGGCCCTCCCTCTTTTGTTGTGAGTTCACTGTTCACATGTCAACCCTTCATGTCTACATACCATCTATTAACCACATCCACCTCTGTCTAACTCTACCTGTCACACTTACTGTCCCCCCTCTTGAACCCGTTACCATCGTCTTCTTATTTTTCACTGAGTTGTCTAGGTGTATCCTATGTAGTCCCCTCGTTCCATCTGAATATACTCTCCCCTGTTATTCCCCCCGTGTGTACCTACACCTAAATCAATTTTCACTGTCTCATTACCAGATCCCACACATTTCCAACATGTCTCCACACCAACTCGCCCTATAGTGCCTATATCCCAAGAGATTGTCACGCCCTTATCATTACAGAATACCCTCGTATGATATCAACCTACAACAAATAAATAAATGCTCACAACTACACAGATAAAAATAGTAGAAAGTCATAGTGCGCTATAGAAATCCCACATGGTACCTGTCACAATGATGCGCACCTATCCCCCCTCTTCCCTAGTAAGCCTCCATAATTGCTGACAGAACTCCTACTCACAATGTCCCGCCCAGTTGTGTGCCATTTCTCCACCGCACTACAACGCCTCCCCTAAACTCTCGTAGTGACATCACATTACATTACACTCCCTCACCTCCATCACATGTTCTATCATAAAACTCCATTAACCTGCCTCACTCACCTACTAGTGACTGTACACACTGTGACTCAATTACTATCTCCAGTCAGATCACTCTACGTGCCAGTGTAGTGTTGTGTCAATAGACTATTGTGTGCTACTTTAACGTATTACCGAGATTGTCATAAGTCACCACTCAACTTCCTGATTCATGTGTACATATCCCAAAGAAACCACTCCACACCCTGTGACCCGTATACACAGTTAATGTGCAGCCCACCACTGCAACTCTATATCTAGTATCATGTTACTTTCTGTTCTCCCCACTCCGCTCTACACATACACCCAGTAGCCAGCTATCCTCCAGTACCAATCCCATTATAATGATCCCATTATGCTCTGTAGACAACCAATATGTGTGTATGACCTCACCTGTAGCCAGCCTCTCCCGTGCTACCCACACTTGCACACATCACCTTATCAATTCCAGTTCTGGTGCCTGTCCTCAAACCCCATAACACTTAATGTGCTTTACCCACTCACATCCAAGAGTGTCATCCTATTCGAACCGTGCACCACACACATATGGTGAGTGACAATCCATCTATCACACCTATGTGTGTCGCACTTCCAATAAAATATCACCCAATTGTCCCCACTACTCTCTACTACTTTCCTAGAATTTCCCGCCAAAGTGTCCCCAACTTACGAGTTAACTCATGAACTATCTAGCTGACACCCCTGCCACTCTCCGTCCGAACAGAACCGTGTAAATATCACTAAAGTAGTGTGCACTTGTGATCCACCCATGTCGCCTGCTCCCTCATGTCGACCTGTGCGTGACCCTCCTTTTCATGAGTCCCCCTAGAGTCTGTCACCCACTACAACAAGACACCTTTTCAGACCCATAACTACAGCTACCGCCACTGTCACCTAATATTAGTTCATTGCACTCCCGAGTAAGTAATCTCGTGCACACGTGTCCCCCCCCCATACTAAACAACCCTAAATAACACACCACACAGTCTGTCTTAACTGACAGTCCAAAGCTTATGACAACCTACTTGACTCATAGACTACCACAACGACATGCACATATAGTCTTAATAAAAAAATGACTCCTGATTACTCTGTATCATCACTCCTACCATACATGTGTACTAAGTGTCACAGAAGTCTAAGAAACCCTAAATACAAATACATGCTGAATTCACTCATGATAGAACCATACACAAGAGAAACATACTAGCAAAATAAGTGAAAGACTCACACCCACCCATATGTACCACGCCTATACACAACAATCTATCTATCTATAAAGTAAGTCATGTGTTCACTATCATCAAAATGTCCCACACCACGATAAATCACCAAATTATAACCCTCGCGTGTGTTTCATCGAGCCTCCTCCTTTCCTACACACCCCCTATATGCACATGTTGCCTGAGCCTACTCCACAACCAATCACCTGGTGTGCCCTGCCTATGTTTCACTGAAGTGTGTGTCTTTGACAACCTTCTTAGATGATACCATACGCACACATGTCCACTTTGTCCCCATAATGTGAGGACACATTGTATCAATCTCATCTTGCCCTCACTCATGATTAATGAACGCTGCGTGTCCATCTCCAACTATCACAATATCATATTACGCATGCTTCACAGGATATATATGTTGTGATAATAATGTCGCTGAATATATTCCTATCTTAGATGCAGACTTTGAATCAATGACTCTGAATCACCATTGACTACCTCCGCATACCGACCACACCATACACATATAACCACTTCATCTATACAACTCCACTACCGCATACAGTCAGTCAGTTTGTAACGCCCTCGTAATATTACTAACGCCAACTTAATTCGCATGTGTTCCTGACTAGACATATAACTCAATCACTTTCCTATACCAATATCCTGATGACCTATAGAACCAGTCCCCTCTGCACCCCCTCCTTAATAATATAAGAGAATTTATAACACAGAGTACTCCCTAAAAACATTAATGTATCTAGATAAATCATTAGCAAACTCTCACCGCGCTCCACAGCAAGTCACTCCAAATACAATGTGTAATACCTACCATCCCCGTGTCACTAAGACCGACACTCACTCTCACCTCACCATGTCCTTGTCCATATGTCCACTCCATTCCCAGACCCTTCACACACACCCACATACCACTATAATTGCTGTGCCCCCATTTTTAGACCTAACGTGCATCCTTACCATAGAACAATAGACAAGTGTTAATGTGAGTATACATGAAGACCTCGCAATCCCCCAGTGTGACTATCGTGTCATAGTAAAAACATATGTAGTAGTAAAAATCAATATACGAACAGTCCATGACCATAGACATGAAGACCCCCGCCATAGAGAGAAAGATATCCCCCCGCACCCACCATCCACGCGCCCTCCCCCACAAGAAATACATTGTGATAACAATGATATTCATGTGCACAGTGATATTGTGTAAACCCAACCACCTATTCAAACCCAGCTTCAGACGCAACCACTCCCATAACACCATCCATTACCTCACATCAGAAAAACATAACCCCTTATATCTTCCGAGTCGAATCATGCATGAATAGAACCTTCTAGCTCACCGAAATCATCACTTATTACCATAGAATGCACATATTCAATTACTCGCTTTGATGAGAAGAGAATTCACCAAAATCACAACCATAGACATCTCAACCCCTGTGTGTCAAGTAGGACACACTTATCATTGCCACATCTGTGCTCCCGCCTACCCCATCACCCTAGCTCCACTACACGACACTCCCAGATAAAAAAGAGATCCCAAGATGAATAAATACGCTCTAAAGACCACACCTCCCAAGCGATACTAAAGCGCTGAAATAAATATAATAAACACGCATACACTCAGGCAATACAAAGCCCAGAACACAAAGACCACGCAATACACTGCGTCGTGTAAACATTAGAAGTACTTCCCGTATGTATAGTGAGTTCAATTACAAAAGTCTCGGCACTACTACCCAGAGTCAAGATCAGTTGTTAGTATTCCCATAACAAGTCACCAGATATCTCTCTATCGAAGTCTCCAATGTTGACTGTATGAGAACATTGTTAAACGTTGAAAAATACACAAATCTAAGTGATATACACGAAATAATACACTCGTTATCATTACTGTCAGATTAAAATGTCCCAGTATAAAGTACTACATAAAGCTGAATCGTCCGCTACGCAGCAATGAAATGTCATCTGATTTGTTCTTCTGTTGTAACTCACTCATTTAGTAAAGTGATTTGTATGTCTCTATCGAGCCTTGTGAGCGAGTAACGTAACGATATCTACATTTATCTCCGCGAAGCGCATTTGTGAAGATAGTGACATCAAACAGTTATTCCTCGAGACGCGTGTGTCGCCCTCATCGACGTTATTATAGGGTCTCAGTCAGACGGAGCGCGCTGCTCCTTAGGGGGCCACGGTTTGGATGAGTTGGTCCGAGCGGCTAGGAACCTGCAAGGTACATTAGTACAATAGGACTGACCAAGGAGTTATTGGCAGGTGCCCCTCAACCAAAGGAAGCTAGGGAGAGAGTAACTGCTTTTTCCACCCCAGATGGACGCTTTCATTATGTTGTCATACCTTTGGCCTACTCGTGGGCTCCGGCCACATTCCAGAGGATTGATGGACATAATACTGCTGCCTCATATAAAATATGCCGGCGGCATATTTGTGATGTCTTGGTTGTATTTGGACTGGACTGGGAATTCCCACCTACCCAGAGTTCAGGCCGTCTTAGATGCCATAAGGGCAGCAGGGTTAACCGCCAAAAAAAAAAACCTCCAATAAGTGCCGCCTTAGGGCTCGTGGTGGCTCGCTATCTAGGCTATGACATTGGGTGGGGGGTCATCAAGCCCCAGATAGGACAAACTGAAGCAATTAGGAATTGGCCCCAACCGGTTTCCAAAGAAACGAGGTCAAGGCTTTCTTGGTATCGCAGGGTACTATAGGAGGTTCTTTTGCCCAACTTTGCCTCATAGCAGCCCACTCTTACAGATCTCACAAAAGGATCCAAGTCCACTGTACTGGTGGCGATAATCTGTGTGCGGCTATGCTCACCCGATTAGAGTGATCTTGTGATAAGCTGATACTCTGCGTGAACTGTTAGATATAATCGACTTAAATAGATAAATTGTCTCGCTTATTTGCTCGACCTCTCTAGGTGTGTGACTCTGAGATCACTTCGGATGCTTCAGAAATATCGTGTCTCTGCGCATGCGCCGGCATTGGACGGCGTCATGACAACAGCGCCCGTCCAGCCAGCACACGTCGATATTTGACCCGGGAGTCTCGTTGCGCGCCCTGCGGTTGGGCGCGATCTCGAATACAGTACACTGCTGTGTGCGTTGCGCGCGGAAGCTGAGTAGCCATTGTGCGTAACCTGTCGCGCTTCAAACCGCGCGTGAGTTTGCCGAGACGCACCCGACGCGAGCCGCTCCATAGTGTTCTCCACGACCTCGCGCGATGCAGCGGCTATCGCTTGTGAGCATTTGCGGGAATGTATGTTGACTGCTCGCTCGTTCACTCAAGGATTGGTAAGAATGAGAGGGGATTGAAAGATACACCACCAGATCGGCAGGTCGGATGTCGGCCGTCACGACTAAAGCGCCAGATGTAGCATCATAGTGAGGTTCAGATACAGTCATAGCTTGTATGTCACTAGAATGGAGCACTAAGATTAATAAGTACCGGTTTGTTTACACATTCTACTGTCACCCATCTTGATGGTCAAAACGAGAACGACGTTTCGACTCGAATGATACTTCTGAGACCCAATTAGTGCCAAATATATCCTGGGAATCGTGAATACACGGGATACAAGCTAGAGAAACACAGAGAAATCCAGATCTCAGATGATTCAAAGAGATCATCAATACAGATATGTATATTCGCAGTCAGGAATATAACGTGTTTTCGGTGGAGAACAAGTAAATGTAGTGAGGATCCTCTAAGGATAATTAGGCTGGGCAGAGTGTCTGCACCCAGAGATATCCTGTTCTATGTCGTGAGATGAGCTCTAGCATGGAGAGAGCAAATCGATGTCATTGTGTAGATGTGTGTGAGTATTCCATCTGAGGAGAGTTCTGTAAAGTATCAACAGCCAGAAAACTATAGATAGTGATATTGAGAAAGATGACATTCTGGCGTTAGTCTTTCATTCACGATGAAGGAGCGCCACTCTGGTGCGCACCTCCTTTGATGCGCTGAAGTAATCTTTTTATCATGATTTCCTTTCTCAATGTCGAGTTTATATTTTCCATAAACAGGAACTCATGACGTGAGGATTGCCTACGTATCACTGTCGCACGTGACTCCATGTCTCATGATAGCACTGGTAAGAAGGCGCGTGTGTCACGTTCTGTTGTCGATAGCTTGTATCCCTATCTGTAAGCTGGGTCTCAGAACGCCGCAATGCGGATTCCTGTTGAAGAATCCTGTCTGAATGCGTGTACTAGGTTGACCTCCTTGAGATTGTGGTCTACCACAACTACAGAATGACGGCGCAGAGAGTGAAACAAGACTTCCATTGGGTCTACTCAGCAATCGCGTCATTAAAGAAGTATTCGTCGCGAACGTCTAGCCTATAGTGTGACTTGCGCCTTGTCGCGAGGGAATCTACGTGTTCTTGGATATCTCGCTTGTATGAGATCTGACGCATGATAGCTTGCATGTTACACCGTATAATACGTGCAACATGTCTGAAAAACAATAGCCTCCAACGGCGCTATGTAAGATTGCTAAATCCATGAGTACGCTGTTCTGTTGTGTTGTGGTGTGCGGTGATAGTGATGGCGTGTGTAGCAGCCTAGTCGCCTCACAATGGTTCGCATAGTCTTTATAATTAAGTATGTCTACTTGTTAGGAGAGTGTTTTGAGGAGTTGGTTAGATTCTTGTTATTCGTCCAATCAAGCGAATGTATACCCTCGAGAGAGTCTCGGTGCGATCCGTCGTCAATCAGGCTATGTTCATTACATATTATTTCGGTTGTCATATGTGCCTTTTCATCCTAACGTTGGTTTCCTCATCTCTTGGTTCCCCTCGGGTTCAATAGATGGTTCCTGATCACTCCAAAGGGCGGCAATCCAGAAACGGAACTACGACGTCGCGTGTGGAACGACGACGAGCCGTATCTTTCTATTGAAATCAATAGAAAATTGGCTGTGACTTATTTCGGACGGGATTTGCCTGACGGATTGACGATCGTCAATCCGTCGGGCAAATACACGGCGAAATAAAGCCGTGTGATCGAGGCACCTTAAAGTAATCACGGAACCATTCACCTCCTAAAGTGGATGGCACAAAAACCAAGGGAAAAACGCAAGGGTGACCCGGTGGTTCCTGGCTATACAGGACATTAAGGTCTCTGTAGAACATCCGCCCAGGGTCACACAAGCAAATGCCAGATGCACTGGCGCGGGTGCATAAAACTTTATGGCAGAATGTGTCCACTCCACAGGTTCAGAGCAGGGGGGGGGGGGGATATGTAAGACCGCAAAGCTGGGAAGGTCTTCAAGGGGAGTATATATCCCAGCCAGGTTCTGGACATATGTCTGGGGAGGTCCAGGATGCATGCCACCAAGATAAGGAGCCTGGTGGAGTGATGATAGGCAGTTGATAATTAGATGTCGAAGTTCAAACTGTCGACCTCTTGTTTAATCCTTAGTACGCTACAGCCATTCCTGGGTCGGCCTTTCATTGGGAGTAAGAATAGAGCAGGGTGGGTACTTTATCCCCATGGTCCACTCCGGGTTTCTGGCTGTATAAAGCAGAGTCAGGGGTAAGCTGACTGGGCGTCGGCTGTTACCTCCAGTCTACCTTATGGGCTGGAGGTGTTCACACTCTAGGGTAAGCCAGTGTAGGCCAAAAAGGTGATAGTGAGGGAACTAACCTCTGTTAGTAAGCGCTAAGACGGAAAGTATTTTGTTTATGTTTTGGGTGCATGTTTGCCATCCGTTTTGTTCTGTTATAAAATAAATCCCGGGCCAAGCAACCGTTTGTCCTGACTTCTGCCTTGTTCACCCTAAAAGACTCATGCAGTGATCCCAGAGCTGTGCAAGCTCACAATGTGTATAAATGTGCGTTGTAGTGAACATATTTATGTACTTTGAAACTGTGTATATGTTCATATTATGGTAAATAAACAAAATTTCAAAATAGTTTAAAATTTTAAAGTGTGCCTCTGGGATAGGAAAACCCGATATTGTCCTTCATTCCTACATAGGGCTCTAATATAGCCGGCTATAAGAAAAATGTATCATAAACTATATATATATATATATATATTTATTTTTTATTATATATATTTATATATTTTTATACACTCTGTCCTTACTTAAAACCGAGATTCTTCAAATTTTGGCTAATACTTTGGTGTAGCTTCCCTTTTTTCCCCTTTGGGAAAAGTTCATGGTCACAACTTTTGCCGCTTGCTGTATAGAAAATAAAATTTAATTGTTAAATAAAATGCAAAAAGATTAAATAAAAAACATTTCCACTTGGTTTTAAACATGGGACACTATCGTGAAATAATTCTTTTTTTAATAGGTAAACTATAAACCCCTTTTTGTCTCTTCCCCGGACAATAAAAAACTTAAAGGGGGAGTTTACTTTTGTAGGGGGTTTCATTTGGATTTCTGCTGCAAGTTTTCTTTGTAGCCCTGTTTTTTTTGACATTTTTCTGGACAGCAGTAGCCCCCTCTTGGTCCAACACAGAATCCAGATGATTCCTCATTAAGGTGACATGCACTTTTTTTTGTCCCACTGCGTTCAAATCCATGGCAATCATTTGAATGATATGGAGATTTCCCATACAAATGAGTGGGGAAGTAGATTTAAATCAAAATCCCTCTGGAAATTTTGTAAAAAATCCAGTTCCTAGTCTTTGTTCAGATTCTTGCTGCGAAATATTCAAACTGGAAAAATTACACGCTGGGGCACAAATTTTTCCCGTCAAAATGTGACCAGAAGAGCCCAAGAAGGATCGTTGTGCAGTGGTGCAGCTCCAGTTTACAAAGAAACCCCAACACGATGTGAGAGGAGCCTGAAGGGTTCTAAAAAAAATGGATACAATTTTAGTTACATAAAGGGGGTGGTATTTATTAGGGAAAAGACCTTTAATCCCTTTCAATAGCAAGGCTCGTGAGTAGGTGACTTAAAGGGTTGTACATCCAAAGATGGCGCTGGAGAGTTCAGCTCTCTTCCCATAAAAGCCTTTCGAAATACAGTTACATAGTAAGTGTATTTAAATTAATATTTATTAAATTCAAAGCACATTATAAATCGCACTAATTATTTAAAGGCTAAAGCTTAAAAAGTTTTAATATTAAATGTCAGACAGCTCCAGTGAGCCCGGGGGACTCTCCATTCTACTTCAGACGAATCTGAGGAAGGCCTTGTTGGCGTAAAACGTTCAAAGATTACGTCTGAAACACTTATTGGTGCATAATTTCCTACCATTATAAGATAACTCTGGAGATCTGTCATACAATTCTCTGTAATAAAATCACTTCACTGCAAAAAAAACAAGAGTGCCTTGGACTTATTTTTGATGAGTTGTCTATGGGGTTGGATACACCCTCCATGAGCACCTTGTAAATTGGCTTTTGATTCCTTTGGTTGTGAGGGCTACATTACTTTTCCATTATTAAATATTTTATAAGTAAAAAACAACACCACTGTACTTGTAAACCGATCGCCCACTGAAAGTCAGGATTTTGACACACAAATTACATGTACCTGTTCTGTTTTTGGGAGGAGTAATTGTCTGCAGTATTCCTCAACAAGTTTTCTGATGCAGAGTTTAGGCAGCAAATTCTGAGGTCTAAAAACAATTAGGAAGAAACTTTTAGTACATTGTAAAGTATAGTCATTTGTTTAAAACTATATTGCATTTTTATCAGGTTGGGAAGTAATATAAGGAATTATTTAGTCCATTTTTATAATCTATTTAAAGGGGGGTGTCCATGTCCACTTTTTTTAAATTAAAGGGGTGTTCGGACTCTCAAAATGCTTGTTATGTTCTATCAGGGCATGATGAAAAATAGGAAGATAAAGTAGATACTTACCTCATAGGTCGCTCCCATTCCATTAGTGTGCTGTCCAGGTGCTCCCGGAGGTGGGCCTTGCACTGTCATCGTTCACATGAACAGGTACCAAGCGTAATCACAGGCTGCTGCAGTCACATTTGCACATGAACCTTGAGGCCTGGATTGAATGCACCTGTCACATGAACCATATGAACGGGAAGGCTACTGCGGGAGCAACAGGGAATGGGCTCTGCGGTGAGGGAATAAGAATGAGAGTGTCTGGGTGGTAAGTATGCATTCTTTTATTCTATTTTTTACATTATAGCCCAAATTGACTAACAAGCATTTTGTTTCGACGGAGGCCACCTTTTAACAGATAATCTAGGGGGCCTAATTAAAAACAAAAAGAAACACATTTACTGCACCTTTGGTTTACCGGTTTCCAGTGGCGGCTCTCCCCCTGGTCTTATATTGAACATGCTGTCACTTCTTGGAAACCAGCACGACTCGTCTCTACTTACATATCATTCTTTTCTAGAGCTGTTCACATTCCAAAACTAGTGGATGTATAAGACAGGGAAGTGGAATGCTGTAAGCCAATTAGTGACTGCAGTGGTCTGGAGCTGATCGCATAGGCTTCCTGAGTCAATAGAAGAAACCAGGAGTGGACAGCAGGTAAAAAACAGCAATGGTGGAAATGGGAGAAGAGGTTGATTGCGCCTTTTTGTTTTATCAGGACACGAGTGGCCTAAGTAACCTTATATTAATCGAGTATTAAGGCTGAGTTTTTCAGGCACAAAAAATGTGCTGGAAAAAAATCCCTCCTCGGCTTTTACGCGAGTCATTGTTGGCGATCAGGCGCTGCGATGGCCCGGGGCCGGCAGGGACAGTTTGCTAACATGCAGACCTGCTCAGGGAACGCATATTAGCTAGGAATCCGTATAAGCTGACAGGGTCGGGGCGCCTGCCTTGGCCCGGTCCGCTGTCGGCGAATCTCTTTCACCTGTATGACGATTACTCTGGGCAGCGCATTACATGGTGAAGATTCCACTGCGGAGCAGAGAGGCCGCGTTCCCATGCTCACAGTGGACACCGGGAAGGCCGCAGACTTGCGGGCTCTCAGGGTTTCCAGAACAGGCGGCGATTTGCTTGTCATTAAGCTTGCCTGCGGCAAACTGATGGACATTCCAAGCTGCCTGTGCCAGAAGATGGTGCTTGTATTTTAATTTTTTTTTCAAAAAAACCTGCCTAAAAGGCCTATAGGGAATCTTTTCTGCCTTAACCTGTATAGGGGGCATTTACCTCCCATAACTGGGCCCATAGGGACAAAAACCTGCCTAAGGGACATTACCTGCCTATACCTGCTTTAGGGACCCTACACCTGCCCATAAAACCCGCCTATAGGGACATAACCTGGCTATAACCTGTTTTAGGGACATTACCCGCTTATAAACCCGTATGGAGGAATAACCTGCCTTTCCCGCCTTGGGGGGGCATTTAACTGCCTATAACCCGCCTATGGGGGCAATTTCCCGGCTAAAAACTGCCTATAGGAAATATAACTGCCCTTTAAACCCGCCTATTACCGCTATAGGTACATATACCTGCCTATTGCCTGGGTTGGGACATATACCTGCCTATGGGGGGTTTTTCCCGCCCCATAAATACCCAAAATTCCTATGGGGGGGGCTTAACTGCCTATACCAGCCTATGGGGGCATTTAACTGTATAACCTGACTTGGGGGAATATACTGCCCATGGGAATTAAAATGAAAGGGGGACATTAAAAATGCCTTACCTCTGTAATTTTATTTGGTATCCATTTTTATTTTTTTAAAATTTTACCCGTAGTGCATCATTTTTTCCACCTAGGTTATTTTGAGTCAATAAGTTTTCCCAGTTTTTGTGGCAAAAAGTGGTGGGCCCGGCTTATATTTGGGGCGGCTTATATCGAGTATTACGGTATATTTAAAAAACCCAAAAGTATTGTAGGGGACCCATCTGAAAGATTATCAGTTATTGTTACCTTGGTTTTGGTTTTTTTTATACCTTTGCCTAGCTATTGGTGGTGCAGCCAATTTTTGTCAAGGCTTTTTAGGCACGTGATCCTTTTAAATTTTATGAGATAA